>JAYMFT010367197.1:0-16615 GCA_038088735.1 Panulirus argus
TCAGGTGCCAGTATTTACGCTTAGAAAGGGCTGCTGGAGGGGGAGGTGCCGTTAGAATAGATACATTTATGAGAGTACGATCAGATGAACCAACTAGGGGCGAGATTGTGTATTTACAGCGAGATGGACTAGAAGTGAAAAACAAACCCAGAATATTAGGAGAATGGTCATAGCGGTCAGGTAAATGGGTAGGATGGGAGATAATTTGCTCTAAATCATTGGTTGGAACTTGGAAGTAGACAGCCGCCTTGGCGATGTGGTGGGTTAGGGCGTTGCGAGCCACAGGGGATTGTTTCACTACACTGCTGGGCGGTTACCGACCCCCCTGAGCAAGGGGTTGGGGTCTGAATTGTGCCACTGGACGTTGCCGGCCTTAATGACCCTTGGAGGCAGTCGATAGGCCTAAAACCCCAACACACTTACATTTACAAGTAAACATTGTCGGATGTGACTATGCCAGAGACGCACGCAATTGGACTCGATTTTTCCAGGTAAGAATTACCTGCGGACCTTTTGTTTCGTGGTCAGGTCCTGTATGTAGAGTTTGTTGAAATGAACTTTCAGTACAAGTCGATATTTTGTCTCGGTGACTCAAAATAACCGTCATGTTACTAGCCAACTGAGGATTGGACGCGAGGCTTCACCAACCGCCATTGACTAGTGTTTATGTTGGCGGAGCAAAGAACACAGGTAGACCTTTCGATATAGACTGGACTGATATTTCTATAGTGTATCTGGCCAGCAAGGTTGTGGGGACCGTGTAGGGCTGCAGATTGGGGGCTTCGGGTGGCTTCACCAATCGTTCTAGAACGGTGCAGTTTTGTCCCGGACCGAGTTTGGGGAGGTGGTAGACGACCCTACAAAACTGTTGCAGTTTGTATATAGTCAGCCTGTTAGTTAGCGAAGTCCGTAGTGGACTGTCCGGGCCGTGTTGGTTATGTAGGGCCTGCAAGCCGCGGCTTTCAACAGATTGATTGATCAGCGACCCAACTTCTGAAAGCCCCATGGTCAATAAATGTCTCGTATCACTTGTTAAGTATTGAATTGATCCAGACTAATTTGTGATTATTTAGGGTCGCGGTGTGTCTAACTTAACAGTATCGACGATATTGATCAAAATATGTGACCCCAGAGCGTAATCTTTTTTTGAATACTGTGGACTACGTTAGGTTAGGTATCTTTGGTTGGTGGTGTGTTTCATAGTTAAAACACCAGATGGTTACGGATCAATTGGGAAACCTGGTCCAAAAAATCCTAACGTAAGTTTAAGCTATCTTAAGTCATTCCAATTTATTGCAATAGTGTTCTACTGACTGTAAACAAGCCCATCATTATGATTTTCAACACACACACACACACAATAATGAATAAAATGAATCGTTTTTTTTATTTTTATTTATGTACACAACGGTCCCTTACACTGCAGTGCAAGGACACCAAATTAAATACTTAGACAGGCGTACTGGTAGTTAGAGATTGAACCCATGAGCACAGCTTTACCTAACCTTAAACTTGTGTGCAACGGTATGACCCTAAAATGTTATGGCACTACCCCTAAAGGTCAGGTCAGAGGCCAGGGCATCATCCTTGGGTTCAGGTCGAACCGTAATATTCAGGGGTCGTACCCTTAAAGTAAATAGGTAAACGATTATGAAACCATAGTGAACTTTATGTTGTAAAATCTAACATACATTGTCTTTCTGTCTTTCAGGTAAGCTATGGATGAGAGTGGTGACAACCTGTACGCGGGAGGCAGCGTCTCCCGAGACACGGAGCCTCGCGCTCTCTCTCTCTCTCTCTCTCTGGGGGAACGCCTTTGCCGCCTCCACCAACCGTGAGTGCTTCAGCCCGGCTGGGCTAAGATGTTTCTGGCGTAACAGCCGAGGTTGTTGTGTGGGGATCAGCAGGAATCAGGGTTCAGGGGTAATCCCTGAGGGATGTTGGAGTGTCAAGGGCGTTTTTCATCTCGTAAGGGGAGGAGGACACATTGATTTCTCCTTCCGACCGTGGGCGCGTTGGTGGTATACGGTGATAAGTATTTTACAGCCTTTGGCAGCAGATAATGTTTTGTGATGTATATACATATATATATATATATATATATATATATATGATACATACAGACGTATTTATGTCCGTATTTTGGCCATTTTTAACGTAATTGCTGTCTTTTAGGTGACCTCAGACTCTCCACACTGTTGCGAGGGTCCCCACTGTATAAATAATCCTCTTGCGGATTGCGGGGCGCACGCACACCCGGGGGAACACGACGCAGTGCAACAGGCTCTTGTACACTGCTATATCATCCGTTTGCCTGCTCTTACCCAATTTATCTCTCGTTTGTTTGTCATTCCCCAGTTTGCATAATAATTCGAATTTACATTTTCATGTTTCGTGTTTGAATCACACAGCGCTGTAGCTCACTCGGTTTGCGAGGTGCATTTTGAGTCTGCTAGTATGTGGTGCTAGGGAAGGGTTGGTTCCGGGTGGTGTTAGTGGCAGGACAAAGCTGGAGTAAGAAAGTGCAGCTTAGGTGCGAGACGTGAGTTTAGTGTGCCTTCATGAAGGAAGGAGTGGAGACTAAGCTTGTCTTTAAGTATGAAGAATTCTTCGTCTCTTAGCATTAGTGGAGAAATATAAATCGTGGTAGAGTAAAATAGATGATAAGGAACACTTCGTTAAAGATTTATACAGTATGTTTAGTTGCCTGGTACTTTTAACTAAATCCCCCAGCAGACGAAGCCTTTCAAAGCCTGCGATTACTGCCTAGTGTCACCATGTACCCTCAACTAATAAACAAGAATATAACTCGAAATGGCAGCTCATGTAAATACAGTATGGTAATGAGCGTAAATACATCCTTTATTAGTTGTAGCAAATGATCCCAAGACTTTAATGGTGCTGTTAAGGCTTAAGTCATACTCATAACCAAGGTTCTTCAAGTTAGGAGTGTATAGTGAAATTAGCGTGTAATGAGTATAGGCGATCGTTGTGATTGTGTGTGTGTGTGTGTTTGGGGAAGGGCAGGCCTTTTGAAGGTTCGGTGAATCACGTTCCATTAACTGGTGACTCCACGACGAGTTAGGCGGACCCGATTGATGAAGGTCGTCTCTAGTAAGGGAAATTCTCTTGTAGTTGCTTGTGTTTTGGTGTGAACCTGGAGTTACTTGGTGAAAGGAACTGCGGTTCAGGGTAGGCTGCTTTGGTTTGCGTGGTCACTCGGACAGGAGCTGCTCGGATGATTTAAGTTGCTCCATAGCTGCTTGTCCAACGAGGTCGTTGCGAAGGAGTTGGTCTAATGAGATCGTTGTGGAGGTACTAATTCAGTAGCTCGTTGCGGAAGTGCTTGTGTAATGAAGTCGTTTCGGAGCCACTTATACAAGATCTCACTGTAACTGCTTATTGCTTGACAAGAAGGAGACTTTGAATGGAAGACTAGGCATTATGTGCTAATGAATGATGAATTGCCCGAGGTTTATTATATATAGGTTTATGTATTTATACAAATTGTATGGTTCTTTAAGAATACATTTATTTCTTATCTTGCATGATATATCCCAACTAAACTATGTTCTAATCAGCGTCCAATTTAGCTTATCACTTAGAACATAACGTGCATGTAAGTAGCTCTACAGCGAATGACAATTGTACTACATAGTTTTCGTAATTTCTCGTCTTGGGTATCTAAAGAATTTATTTACCTGTTTTTTTTCTAGTATGTTTCGGTCAGGTAGTTGCTGAAAAAAGAAAGGATTTGGATATGTAATTATTATATACTGCTCAAGATGTAACTCTATGAAATCATAATTCCAGATGTAACTAGTACATTATCATACTTAAAATTTTTAGTGAATCGCATTTATGCTGACTATAATGAAGCAAGTTTTGGTGGTATAATAAAAACGTGCATGTTCCCAGTTACATAAAACAATAATTACATCCTACGGATATATGTCATTACTGTCGGCATAATGATAATTGCTAAGGGATTTTGAAGAATTTATTTGTTATGACTGTATTCTTGAGGTGTTAATAAGGTTCATTTATAGTTCTTTGTGCATTTATCACTCATATGAACTGTAAAAGCTGCCAGTATTATCATGATCAGTCCTGGCCAATGCGTGTGTGAGAAGCTGTGATCGAGTGGGTAGTGTTCTGTCCACTAGATTTTGGTTGCACAATATTTCTAGTATATATGACAAGTTCCTGAAGATTTCCATTGTTAGAGTTGATTTTCATCATGGTTTTCACCACTTCCGGTGAATGCAGTACTCTTGCCAGATGCAGCAGTGTTTCGGGAGATAGATTCGATGGAGAGAGATGGAACAAAGTTTAACTGTAAGTGTTGAAACAGACAGATAACAGACCTAAAGAGGGACAGTCTGTGTTGGGAGAGAGGACAGGCTGGAGAAGAGCAGAGGTGAATGTGTGTGTGTGTGTGTGTGTGTGTGTGGTATGCACATGGGGTGGGTCACAGTAATTCTCTCACCCAGCTGGACAGTGGGGGGAATTTTTTTCCCCGCTCCATTAATGCCCCCGGCACACAAAGGCCAACAAAGGCCTGTTGCTCTACATTGCCTGCTGTGAGAGTTCTTGCCGGCGTGGTGTAATGTGAGAACACCAAGCCTGCGCCGGGTTTGGGGAACAGGGCATAGTCTCTCTCAACCACTCGTACGGCCACAATATTATTATTTTTCCTTACGAATGGTCGTGTGTAATTTTCTGGAAGTTCTTCTTTGATTCTGGATGTTTAGAAATAAGGAACACCACGGGAGGTCACTTGTACGTGTTCACAAAGCAGCTAACATATTTTATTCCAGTGTTGCACCAGACCCGACAAATTGCACTTGTGGTACATGGGGGTGGAGGGCGTCGAAGGAACAAGTTAACCTAACGAGCCAGGCACTTAGTTCAGGGAAGCCTAGTCATAGGCGGAACTATAGGGGTTGAAGATGCCTTCCCCCCTCCCTACAGACCAACGTGAAGTGTAGTTAAGAGTAGAATTTTGCTTTCTCTCATTTTACTCCCCATGCGAAACTGTCGGACGATATAGTGCGAATGCAATATTAATTAGGTTCATTATGAAGCATTGTATTTCGAGTAATTAACTGTCTCTCCGGTAGACAGGACCTGTTCCAGGGAACGACCTGGGTGGGTGCAGCCTGCACTTTGCCTGGCCCTGAAAGCAGGTGGTCATCGTGCTGATTGCGAGATCTGGGCTGGCGTCACAAGACTGAGGAGGGGAAATACTTGGGCCTTCTAGATTTCCCTGATGAAGAGAGTTATAAGTGAATTTCTGTGAAACTGATTTTCTGAGGTGCTTTAAGAAAAAGACGGATTTAAACATGCATGCGTGAAAGATTAACGCATGGGGCGTTAATATTTGGGCACCGCTCCAGCAGCGTGGTGTTTTAAGGTGGAGTGAATCGTGATTCAGGCTCAGTACTTGCGTTGACGGGGGGGACTCTTACATACTTTGGGGCTTTGTTTTTTCACCCCGTGGTCCCCGTCAATATGCGGAAGGAACGCTAAACCTTAGCAAGCCAGCCACAGCCCGCTACATGACACAAAATCGGAATCTGACGGAGGAGGAAGTTGCTCTCGAAATTCCGAATCGAGTGAGCAAAAACCTAAACGTGTGCGTGAAGGGAAGTTTCTAATTTGTCGCCGTCATGCCATTTTACAACATTCATATGATTTTTTTTTTTTTTTTTTTTCCCCGGACGAGATGAAAATTCGTTTTTGACGAGGTTTAATATCCACCCCTGCCTTTGTGGGCTGGACTCCGCTGTGTGTGTGTGTGTGTGTGTGTGTGTGTGTGTGTGTGTGTCTGGGGGGGAGGGAAGGGCTTTCCCCTTTAACCCTCCATCCAGGCGAGGTCATCAGGCACGTAATTAGTTGGCCTCTACCCTCTCCATCCGCGTCTGCACGCGGGTTCACACCTTGGATAAGCATATGTCTGGTTCCAGCTCTTGGCCAGCGTACGGTGCCCGTTGGCCATGTTGTTACTGCATATGCGTATGCACAGTGGTGAACGCCTTTAGTCTTCCACTAGGAAGTAGGTCGAGCTGTTAATGACCGTGGTTAAGTTTTAAGCCCGAGTTCAGGTGTCTCTGCGCCATCCTTTTATGTATGGTGTATTGGTGAGTGCTTCAGCATCCTACCTAGATTTATTGCGTCTCCCTGACGTACATTATACGACCCAGAGACCGTAGTCTGTAAGCGGAGATTACTTTACGTTTATACCATCAGCGTACTTTTCCTGTGTACCCTTGGTGGGTTAAGTGTTCATATTATGCCGTTTGTTTATTTGCTTGAGATGTTCAACAGGAAATGAAAATGTATATGTGAAGTAAAGGAGCCAAGCAACAGAGAGACAGTGACTTCCACTGACTAATCCACGCCCAAGACGAGACAGAAACGGGAAGGCGTGATTATTCCTTTCAAGTTCCTCACTACATTTAGCAGTTCTTTGGAGTAAACTGGGAATTACCAGGCAGAGAACGCGGCGATAGATAAATCAAGATAAGAATCAAAAGATGCAACGTGATAACTGGCACGGTAATGGACGTGTGAGCGATTGGAACGAGTGAAGGAATGAAACCGTGAATGCAGGGAGGTGTTTTCAGGCATGATGCGACGATTTGTTGATCAAGTCTTTCTTCTCTTTCCCCACCTCCACCATCCTGCGTCCTCCCTTCAGCCAAATGAAAGAAATTTGCAAGGTGTTTCACAGAAGGGTGGAGACGGGAGAGGAAAGAATTACTGATCAGCAGGTGAGGCTAAACCTAGACTGTATCAAACTTAGGTTAGCCTCTCGCTGAAAAAGTTTCTCGAGATTTTACAATTTCCTATCAGTAATTTCAAGTCCTGCGACAAAAAAGGTTTTGGAATTTTGCCACCACTTAAATCTCGATCATCACAGAGGCCCTTACGGACGAAGAACTCGGCTGCTTTCACGAATAGGCAACACAGACACACCGAGACTTGTGTTGTAAGGAGGTTCAAGAGATGGGCCCCCATGTGTTTACTACTAGTAGGGAGTTCCAAATAGGTGATAGAAAATGTAAAATGTAAAACTCTCACCCCGGACAGTGCAGATGGGTAATTACATACACAAACACACATACGCGCAAACACACGTTAATGCTGTACATATATTGCCATTCTGAGATATTTATTTATTTATTAATGGAAATTATGCATGATATTTACTTATTTACTCGGTGGAAATCATGCGTGATATTTATTTATTCACTCAGTCGAAATAATGCATAATTATCTATTTACACAGTGGAAATTATTCATGATGAAATAAATGTTCACATATATTTTTTTTTACGGTTTCTAGTGAACGAGTGTATAGTTTGTTGGGTCAGATGTTACATATAATGAACTCTCCCTGCCCCAACAGCGCTCTCACTTCTTTCCACACCCACCCACTCTCCCAGCACCTCTCTCTCCTTAACACTCACAGAGTGTATGCTTGTCTTCTACTCTAGGGACCTCCATGTACCACTTAGTCGTAATCCTGTTTCTTTGTTACGAGATTTCACTCCTTATCTGCCTATATCCGCTCTGTGAAAATCTTTGCAGTGAGGTGACGTATTTGATGATATGCTGATCTGAATATCAAAAACATTAGTTTAAATCGTGCAGTATTGTTTTTCTTGAGGTGTTAATGGCTGTAAGGATCGGAAGGTCGCGTTAGTAATCGAATCGTTGTCTTTGATAGTGTCGTGTGTCAACAGTTTTATGTCAAGGGTTTGAGAGGTGTGGAGGTGTATTTGGTATGTCAGGGAGAGTCTGAGAGGCGTTTGGTATGTTGGTAAGAGTTTGAGAGGCGTGGAGAAGTTTGTGGTGTTGTTGGCTTGAGTTTGCGTGGTTTTGGAGGGGTGAGATGCTGAAGGAGAAGGGGGTTTGCGAGTGTTAGGGGGAGAGATGATGAGAGTGCATAATGGTGAGAGCTCAAAGGAGAATGCGTGTGAAGAGTGCATAGAGGAGATGAGAGCTTTTGAAGAGGGTGAGTGCACATGGAGCCCACGGTAACAAGAGTGTAGAGCCGTGATAATGGACATGGGCATTGAATACAGAGCGACTCGACATTGGATCCCGGGCTGGAACGCTTCGCGAGAATCGATCTAGTTACGAGAGCACTAAGAAGAGGAAAATGTGAGAATTTGGTCTGTGTCCAGGAAGGAATAGAGAAAATGAAACGAGGAAGAGAGAAAGAGAGAGTAGTAAGTACTAATACATAAAAGATTTTTGTTGAAAGACAGGGGTTAGTGCTTTGCTGAGGAAAATCAACGAGTTCACAGTTGAGTCGTGCGAATTACGAGCTGTCAGGTGTTGTGTGTGAATGAGAGAGAGAGAGAGAGAGAGAGAGAGAGAAGGAGGGAGGGAGGAAGATGGGCTGGAAGTCTCTGAGATTGGGAAAAGATGAATTTTTATTATAGGGAGAGAGTTGAGAGATTTGGAAGAGCGACAGATAAGAGATGCAAGACGGAGAGTTACCAGTGGGAGGTATATGGAAGTCCGTCAGGATCGTTTTGACCTCTCTGCCACGGGCATGACACCTCGACCCACCCAGCAACGTGGGTCATCAAGCAAGGATGGGAAGTGCTGAGTGACGCAACTTAGTGAAAAAAGACAGACGCCCTCTGTATAAAAAAAAAGGAATATTTTTAGGCGTGTGGTCTGAAACCAAGTGAATTAGATTGTGGAGGTAATTACGTAGATTGTGGGGGGTAGGGGGGTAATTACATATTTTTGTCGTGAACGGATGACCAGATTGTAATTGCTCTCAGTAATTTAACATTTCCGTTTTAATTCGAGCGATGCATTTGAGGAGAAATGTTTCATTTGCACGTGTTAGTGTCAGTTGCCTGGGTGACGAGTTGAAGTCCCTACGATAACTCTTAACTCCGTTACATACTGTGAACGAAAGCTGTGTAACGCGCTTAGTAAGTGAGCTGGTCATATTATACGGGTCTTATGGAATACGGCATCCAGGCTAAGCACACTCCCACGCCCTGCTGACTTGCATGGCTGGGATTACTCTTGCTTGCGTTGTAAATAGTGGTAGATTTGGTTGGAGGTTTATGTTAGTAAGAGAGAGAGAAAAGAAGAGTGTGTGTGTGTGTGTGTGTGTGTGTGTGTGTGAGGGAAGGATGGCTCTCACAGTCGCCTTCTTACGATTATTTTGTTTTTTTCCTCTCCATCGCCAGCCATTAATAACTACTCTCCTTAATGGGATTCGAACTCTTAAAAGACAACCCGAGGGGCTTCGGAGAGTCATGGCCAGCCAGCGGGGTGCCTCTAAAGCCAGCGGGCCATTCCGCATGACGAACAGCGGTTGTTCTCCTGGTCGGGCGCCATTACGGAGGCTTCCGGGTGCGGTGGCCAGGCTTTAGCCCGGCCGCTCTCGCCTTTGCCCAATTTCCGGCCCGATGATTCATTCGTGACGTCACCGGCGTATGGTTTAAGGTCGGGCCCGAGTCGACACGACGCCTCGGTTGATATTTCGACACGACTCGTCGTTACGACAGAACTGCCGTGCTTTTTTTTTTTTTTAAATCAATCAAAAATTCGTAAATACTTTCTCCCTTTTTTTTTCTGCTTCTTAATTCTCTCTATATTTTGAACAGGGCCCGGCCTTGATGTGGACTTTTGTCTGTGACTGGAGCCTTCACCATACACACACACACACACACACACACGGTAATTTAATAAAGAGTGTGTCACTTGATGTTATTAAGATCCGATGTACACGTTTGACTCTAACCCTGTTATGTCTGTCGGCTCGTAAACCCAAACTTACTTATTTTTTTAAAGATGATTGGTATTAGACAACTGTATGTCCTGCCTGAATCTTGTTTCAGTTATTTTTTCTCTCAGTAAATCATTTTAAAAGAGTCATGGGTCGGGTGAGAGGCCAGGCTATCTTTACATTGGATTCGTAGCGCCGTATTCAAAGAATTCAAACTTACGGTAATGTGTTAATACACTTGGGTTGGTACATCCCATTAACGTTGATATATTTTTTGTAGAGTAGATTTAAGATTGTAACTTCAAATGACCACGATATAGGCGGAAAGTGTGTCGATATAGGCAGAAAGTGTGTAGAGGAATCACTTTTTCTCTTTATTTTCAATTCAAACAATTTACTCGCGTTTGTTTTAGAATATTAGTAGGAGTTAAGACCCTTTATAGTTGGATGTAAGAGAGGGTTTTCAGCAGGTAGATAGAGTTACTTGGTGTGTGTGTATTATTACCCATTTTGGAATTAGCTGTATGTATGTACTGTACGGGGAGGGAGTTTTACACTGGAGGACACCCCCCAATGATTGTGTGTGTGTGTGTGTGTGTGTGTGGTGAACTCCTGGTCTTCCTGTTAATTAATGTTTGTCCAACAACCCACCTCAGCAGTTGGACTGAGTTTGTTCCCGCACTTAACCCATGTAAGGTTTCTATGCGTTGCCCTGCTGGAGGGCTACTCCGTAGAATATTCACGCGAGGGTTGTAACGGCCGACCTCCCGACCCTGGCGGCGAGGCTGAGAGGAGTGGATTGTTTATATCTGTGGTTTAACGGCGGTTGATGGGGTTTTTGCGTGTTTTTATACAGTGGTGTTGGTTTCTACCTTCGGTTTGTAGGTTGTTTGTTTATATATGTGTGGTTGTGGTTTGTTTGGTTTGTGGTGTAATATATGACGCGTTGCGTTTCGTCTCGGTTTGCCCATAGCTCGGAGCATACTTGACTACATCAGCTATTGCATATATGGCCTTACTATCTTCTCTAGAGTGTTGTAAACCATTGTTCGATTTTGTGTTTATTATTGATTTTTCTATCGTACTTGTGTTCTTATATTATGCTTCCGTTCCCCACTGTTTATAAGAATTGAATGAGAAAGTTCTAGGTCTGCGTTCATATATATATATATATATATATATATATATAAAGATAGAGTGATTGGAATGAACCAAAGCATATAGAGCGGTCAGGGGAAACCTCGGAAAGGTATGGCTGTTGATAGAATGGCTTTGATATCGGTGCATTTACAAATGACATTGAATGGATGTGAGCAAGTGAAGCCGTTCTTCGTCTGTTCCTGGCGCTACATCGCTAACGCGGGAAACTGCGAACATCTTAATTCCGGAAAAGAGGATCACAAGCAGAAAAAAAGAAAAGGATTTTGTGGTGTTTTGTGTGTCGTCCTAAATAATCATCGTGAATTTCGAGCCGAGTAATCACACGCCGCACTGGTAGCCATGCCTATAAAGAGGAACAAAGTGAAACTCTGTAAACAGTGAGCAGCAAGACTCCATTGCCCTTAAATACACGAACAGTTAAGCCTGAATAGCGTATCACTGGCTTCATTGTCGTGGCGAAGTCGTGCTGTTGCCATTAAGGAAACGTAGGAGCGCGAGAATGTAGCGGGAGGCACTCTCCCTCTCGTGCAATTCACTCCTCTGGTGAATCCTGCCGTTTTAATGCAGTCTCGAGGCCTTCTTACTGTGGGGGGGTTGTTGAACACCTGGTTCCTCCCTTGCTCACACTCGGAGAAATCAACAACTGCCTCGTGTTCTGCCGCGGTGAGGGCCTTCACTGCAGTGCATTGCCATGGCCCGTTTGCTCGTTCTTAGGAATCCCCAAAGAGTTTTCTTTGCGCCGGAGGTCTTTGCATTTAACTGTTGGTGCCATGCCGGAAATTTTAGAATGCGCGGAGCTGATGGCCTCTTCTGGTTAGCTGGCTGCATGTGATAGCGAGGCGACTGTCGTCTCGTCTCGTTTGTTCGTAAGTGCGGAAGACAGGCAACCTCCTTATGGCTCCCACGAGTCCTCTTCTCGACGGTGTTGGACAGCTGAACGTGTGGCAGTTAGGGAAGTGTTCGCGACCCCCATCCGCCCTGACGCAACTGGGTTAAAAGTTTTCAGATGATGACTGAATTCAGGGATCCTCTAGCCTGGCGAGACACCTCGTTGCCCCTGCCAGAGGACTTTTCCCAGCCTGTGGTGATCACCTTGCTTGAGACAGGCTGTGATTGTTTATCTAAATATTCATGAGATTTTTAGACGGCATTTTTTTTTTTTCTTTCTTTTTAGGTTTGTATATGTATATTGCTTTTACGAAACTGACGAAGAAGGTGGATATTGGATATTACTTCGCTTTTTTTTCATATGTTCAGTGAATTTAAGTTTTTTTTTTCGTCAAAATTGGGGAATATGTTCGATTGTCCCGTCCGTTAAGTTTGGTTTAAGTAGTACAGAGTATTGTGATACGTAGAACATTAATGTCGGGAAAGCAGATACGTTTTCACTGACGGTTGTGGAGCAGAAAAGCTTTAAAATATCATGGGAATCTGTCAGTGCTTGACGCTACTGATAACGAAGCAGTATCCCACTCGTACGCCAGAGAGAACTAACGAGGAAAATTGGTGCCGTCTCCAACAGACTATGAGTGCAACACGTGATTATGATGATGATACCTGTGATTATAAGTAAAAGTACCGAATAATTTATTTACATTAACCAGAATTTAGACACACGTAACTAAGAATGCTTTAGAAATCACTTTCAACTCGTATTATTCTCTGTGTTCGTAATGTTAGTAAGGCGCTGGCGACGCTATGCAGTGTCTCGCACGAGGCGGTGTGGCGTACAGCGAGGGTTGCTGGGTTGCAGACCCTTTTTCCATCACTGTACGCGAGGTTATGTCTTGCGCACAGTGAAGGGTGTGGTTGGTGCACCGATGGTCCTTGGTGTATATCCATTTCCTTGTGAGGGAGTGGTATCACACAGTTTCGGTTATTTGGTTATTATCTGTTGAGAAACGGCGTACGCTTGAGAATGGGAAAGTACTTGCGCGTTTGTGTATATGAATGTGTATATGTGTATGTGGGCATGTGTTTGTTTACGCTCTTCGAAGCCAGAATCTCAAAATTCATAAAGTGCACATGGTTTAGAAAGTGATAAGGAAAAGGGAAGTGAGGTTCAGTCACACTGTGCACAGATATTAGGTTGGCAGGAATCCGGGTTATTTATAATGTTCAGTGTGTTTAGGAATGAGTCGTTTTTTAGCATTTTGTAAAGCAGATCAGGAGTTAACTGGAACAGCTACGATTTTTTTTTTTTATTTCGAATCTTCAGATGTCTCGTCTTTGTAAACTTGAAATCATAAGTTAGCTCGAATTTTTTTTATCGATTCTTTCAGAAAGCTTGACACTTTAAACTTAGAATCTACAGGTAATTCGACTTTCTGAACTTCGGATCTTGTGACAGCTGGATTTTGTGAACTTCGAACCTTCAGATAACTCGACTTTCTGAATTTCGAATCTCAAGATGATCCGAATTTAACTTCGATTCATCAGATAACTTGGCATTGTGAAAATCGAATCTTCGAACAGCTCGACTTTTTAGACTTGTCATCTCCAGGTATCTTGCAATTGCAAACGTCAAATCTTCAGATATTCTGATTTCGGTTGACTTTGAATCTTTTCCATGTGTTTTAGGTCAGGAGATAATGTTGATGTGGATTGACGCACAGTTAAGATTTGTGAATGACCTGATATTCCTTGGTTGATTGGACGCACGAGTCTTGATCTGACAGGAGGAGAGCCACTGCCTTGAGTGGGAAGGACTTGGTGTCTCCTGCAAGAGGAAGAGCTTGTTGCCCGGCGTGGGTGGGAGGTTGGCTGCGGCCCGCGCGGGTGTGCTCTGGGCGGAACGGAGCGAGAGATTATGGTAATGGAGATTGCACAGTCACCCATGCGGAGAATTGATAAAACGTCTGGGCGGAGGGTGTGTCGACTTGAAGTCTGTGGGTGGTGCGGGGGCGGTGGGTGGGTGGGTGGGTGGGTCGGCTGGTCGCAAGCGATCGTAAGTTTATTTACGGTCGACCTTTATTGTCCGGTGGGTCGCTCGCGTACGGTTGGAGTCTGTTATAATATGTTCGCTCACAGGCATATGGTTCGTCGCTAGTGCATGCTTGGTGGCTGGTTATCTGGTCGCTTGCTGGCATAACGGTGGGTCGCAAGTGTTGGTCGCCTGCCTCCGGTCGCTTGTGTGCAGTTGGTCGCTCGCCAGCAGCAGTTACGATGCTTAGAACTCCAAACAGAAGAGTGGCTCGGTTCTCTGTAATGATGTGCCGAATAGTCGCCCCTCTTCAGTACTCAGATGGTAGTGAAACAAACATGGCAAACGAGTTTATGGTGCGGTTACGTGCTAACAGCAGTATATTACGGGAGAGTGTGATGGGAATGAGATATATTAAGATTTTGATATACCTAATTTTCCTTAGACCAAGTGTTCGTTCTTAGGGTTGGCCTGCACCTCCGGAGCTGATTCTGTGGCCAAGCTTTTCAAGCGTGAGTTTGGTCTGCTAAGTCGTTCGATGGTGTACGTTTTACTTGCTGTGCCTGGATGATCTACTGTATCTTGGAGGAGAAATGTCTATAGATTCTTGAATGAGTCCAGAGGTGTTCTCGACGTGTTCAGTATGAATGACTAAAGCTTAGTATGCTAATCCATTTTGTAGATTGTTTATTTTTGATAATTTTTTAGGTTAAAGAAGGCTTCTCGGTTTATGGAACACCCGCCGATGGTTGCCTCTGCAACGGCTGCGTTCCGGAAGCATCTCCTCACACGTGGGCCACTGGGGTTTGCATCTCTGCCCTCCGCTGATTTAAACTAGCTCAGTACACAGTCTGTCGCAACTGTCATGGGTTCGACACTTCCTTTTGTCGTGCCGTTTAAAGTTGACGTCACTTCATTTACGAGCCGTCCTGTTTTCGCTTTGTGTCTGGTACGTGACTGAATATCTTTAATCCTTTTGAAGAGGAGTCGAAAATTTTTCGCAGAGAACTTTTATAAAATTCGTTGACCCACCGGAAGACTTGGCTTGCATGTTTCCAAGTTTTCGTTTTGCACAGTTGACAAGATTACCACATTACTCCCGAAGTGATTAATGTGTTGTCTTTGTTCTCACCTGGTGAGATTACCGTATTAATTACGATATCCTCTGTGGATGACGCACGTCCTTAAGCTACGATGATTTTTTATTTTAAGTGCTAAAGGTAATTAAAAAAGATTGGGAGCAAGTACGCGGCCTTGGGGTGTGATTATCCCAAAGGGACGCGTTGACATTGTACAGTTACGATTAATCTCAAATATCTGTAGTTCACTTTCTTTGTGTTATATATGAAATATCACCCAGTCGTCACATTTGCCAAAGATCTCGAGGTCCCTCTAAGTAAGAGCAGCATCCCTTCTTTCTCATTGGATTTTTATGAGGTTTGAGTCATCTCACACCAGGTCTCTCTTACCATGTTTTTGCACTGTTATTGTTGGTGGAGCTCACGTGCTCGAAGAGCTCGTCAGGCGGGATGGTTAGCAGCAGCAGCAGTAGTGGTATGAGAGCGCCCTCCTGCGGTATGCAGAGGAGGTCAGCAACGTGCTGTCGGCGGTTGCACACGTGGTAAATGGTTTCCCACCCTTACCACAGTGTGGTTTGGTGTGGTGTGGCGTGGCAGAACGGAGGCTACCCCCAGACGCTCGACTACGCCGTCTGCACAGGGCGTACTTTTGAGAAAATGATTGGAGGTTTAGCGAGAGGCTGAGGGTCCCCCCCCCACCCACCCACCCAAAACCAACCCCACCCCTCCCTCCCCCCACTAGCTCGTTATGATGACTGACGACTCGAATGGCTCTTTACGACGGCTAACGACGCGTGTAATATGTGCCCTCAGTGCCGAAGATGCCATTTTGGATTTTATCGGCCGCTGCCGAGGGCTGTGGCCCCCCTCAGTGGCTCCCCTCCAAGCCTCTCCGCCAGTTCGGTTACGCTCCGTCGTCTGTATCGAGGTGACGTCGTCGTCATCAGCATCGTGGTCGTCATTTCTTCTGTAGTTAAAGTTATGATTTTCTTTTGTCCTTATCGTCATATTATCGGTATTTTTATCGGTTATTCTAGACGCAGCATATCGCCGTCATCATCACAACTCACCCTTGTCATCACCGGTGGCCTGACAACGCTACGTCATCATCATCACCACCACTCTCACCATTATCACCTGTAATATCACCAAGGATTATGAAATAACGTCGTCATCATCACCACCACCGCTCTCACCACTGTCACCATCAGTGACACGACTAGGACTGTGAATCACCATCAGTAGCATCACCAGGATTGTGAAGTGACGTCATCATCATCATCATCATCATCATCATCATCACTCTCAACACTGTCATCATCACGAGGAACATCACCAGGATCCGTACAGTCGTCATGGCCAGCGCAGTTCATATCAGAACACCGTCATCAGTGTGTCGCATCATTTTTTAAACATCTTTTTTTTCCCTTCCCTCTGAAGTTAATTAAACTTGACCTTATCCACTTTTTAGGCCCTCGGTATCCTGGCGTTTTTTTTTCTTTTTTTCTTTTTTTTGTAAAGGCAAATGATTCATTACGTGAACAGATTCCAGTTTCACAATGGCATGATTTACGCTATGTACACCATGCCCTGTATATTCATTCCACGGGGTGTTTTCTGACCGAGTCGCTCAGTCCGCGACGAGGCTTACGTGGTGAGAGCCAGGTCTTTCAGGCTCGTTGG
>JAYMFT010367208.1:0-22136 GCA_038088735.1 Panulirus argus
TCGTAAATATCAGTGACCGTGGTGCTGGGGCAGGGGTTGGCGGCAGGGCAGGCGTGTGTGTGTGTGTGTGTGTGTGTTTGTGTGGGTCGGATGTCGCTAGGCTGATGTAACAAGAGCAGGTCGTGTCCCACATTACTGAGGAACTCCTTCGTCCACATACCTGACTCGGTTCCCAGTGAGGCTTTAGTCATCATGACTGTATGTGGATGATATGAAACCCTCTCCATACCTGAAGTCATGTGCTAAGTGGTTTTTTTTCTATAGGCTTTCAAGGTCTCTTCTATTCCATTGTTTGACGCTGGAGTGTTATACATATATATATACCTAGCACTATTATTGTACATCCGTGCGAGAGAAAATCTAGCAAGGTTGATTATTTACTTTTTTTATTTTGAAGGCTCCAGTCACTCACGGGCAAAAGTCCACATCAAGGCCGGGCCTTAACTGAAATATAGAGAGAATTAAGAAACGGAAAAAGAAAGTACAAGGGAAAGTATTTACGAATATTTGAGAGAGTGAAAGACCTCTTTTGAAATGTGCAAGGTCATTCCTAGTTATTGGAAAAGACATGAGAGGGTAGAGAGTTCCCCTCAGTCTCCCTTCCAGCTTGGGGTAAGTTTCGAGGCCTCACTCTAAACAAAGATGTATTTTGGATTCTTTTGGCAACATATTAAGTCACAGGGCGGAAGCGCACACGCCGCGCAGCCGTACACCTGCCCACGTAATTAATCCTTTTACCAATCTATAAAATTCTCCTTTTGAAGTTAGGGAAGCCAGCGTAGGCTTTAACGGTGGCAGGCTGTCAAAGGTAAGGCTTGCAACACAGGTGAGCAGCTTAGGCGAAAATCTGCAATACTCGGGTTGAGGAATGCTAGCAGTATTGCTCCGCCAGTCTAGTGTGGAACTGTGTGTTTTTGAGGTATGTAGTAGAGCCGAAGGGAAGGAAGTCTGCAGCACCGAAGGAGAATACTGGAAGTACAGTTGTTTATAATAGCGTCGTGGAAAGTTCTTGCTTAACAGTGAGTGTGTGGTCTCGGCAGGCGGTTTAACAGAATGAGACGAACCTCCCGGCATCACTGAATGATCGGTTGGCTGCATCAACTGTTAGTAGAATTAGTGGAAGGCTGCAGTGCAGATCGGCAGGAAGAGAAAGGGACTTGCCCGCTGGAATACTAGAAGCAAGTCGTGGCCGCAGTTCCTGGAAATACATCCTCTCCATTTAACCTGACTGGAACAAAGATAATGTTTCCATTTCGTATAATTCTCTCATTAAGCGTCCACGTGATAGACGATGAACCATGAATATTTCCCGCCGGACTGAAATATCACCAAGTCAACGTAATATATATGTATACTTTAGACATAGGTAATCAGTTATCCCACAAGTCTTTGATTAAAATCAAACCTTGACGATACCATCTGACTAATTAGACTCTTAAACAGAGATCATGGCATTGGAAGAGGGAACATAATCGATGTAAGATAAATAGGCTTCATCATTGCACAGGTCTCCCCTTTTTCTCTATTCCCACAGTTTTCGAGATAATTTCCAAACAGATCAAATAATCTGACCAAAGTTTGGTCTGTTCAAGTCACCGAGACTGAGTCAGTTTCGTGCTAGTAGAAAAATGATCCTTTTCCACGTGTTTGGCCATTCCAACCTATGTGTCGAATATCAAAGACATTTTTGAATCGAAGAAACTGCGCATGACCACACACACACACACAGAGTGTTTCATATATCCACCCTGACATTTAATGGCAATTTATTTACCTGAAACTGAAGTCAATTCTCTCGTCTTCTTTCAGGCAGGTGAATTATGAATCGGCTGATATTTGCGACAAGAAAAGGAAAAAAGAAGGAGTAATCCTACCGAATTGACCGTCGGTACTTAAGTTGACAATCCTATCACATTCCTATTGGGAAGCGGTCGTTAACGACAGAGCTGGCTCTCTCAGACCAATCAAGAGGGGTAAAAAGATCACTTTGATCGCTCGTTCCCTCCTGGAAAAGTCCCCGGCCCGCACTCTTCACCCTGATGCTCTGCCAACTTTCAGCAGGAGACTGAAAACTTGTTTAAATATTTTTCGTTGATTTCCTGCCGGGAGGAGACGGTCCTCCCCAGCGGTTGCTGGCGACCGGTGAACAGCAGGCTCCTCCTCCTTCTCTTCCTCCCCTTTCTCCTCCTCCTCTTTCCTCTCCTCCTCCTCCTCTTTCTCCTCCTCCTCCTTATTTCTGTGTCTGTACTGCCGGAGACGTACGTCCACAGGTGAGTTGGTGGACACAAACTCGGTAACACATGACGTGTAGACAGATATATTCTTAGAAACATATTTGCAGAGTGTATCAGATGACCCCATTTTTTTTCCAGTTTGCGTTTCGAAGCCTCAGTGCTTTAGATTTAAGGAAGGTAATTCGGGTAGTTCTCTCCTAAGGTTTCTCCCGAATGTAACAGACTCTATAATGGCCAGTAGAGGCTGTGCTCTGCTCAGATTAAGGATGTTCCTCGACTAACTGTCAGAGCTTCAGTGCTTTAGAGTTAAGGTAGTTAAGGTAATTCCCTTAAGGTCGTCCCGAGGATAAGAGACACTCTAATGGTTCAGTTGAGGCGGCTGCACTCAGATTAAGGATGTTCCACAGACCCCGGCCCCAGAAATCCTTGAGCACGATATACCTGGTCCCAGATTTCCTCGCCCTGACATTAACGAGGGATGAGATCTCCATTCTAATGATCCTTTTGTCTTTTGATCGTCCGGTCTTATCTATTTTGGCCTCTGATCTCCGGATCAGATCTTACGGGCGGACGGAAGATCAGCGAATTGGATTCAGGGATAATTAAGATCAGATGACCAAAGACCTGAATATCGCAAGCTGCCCACAGATCTCAAACACTCTGACTCGTAGATGGCTTCTCATAATGGTGGCAGAGGAGGAAGACTGAAGATCTCGCATACTTCGATAAGATTTGAGGTTGTATTCAGAGAGACATAGCAAAGAAGGTGAGAAAGGGTAAAACTTCTGTCAGACCATCGGGAAAACAGACGAAAGCTCAGGTGGAGATTGGTCTGCCCGGAGGAGCCGTGTGCGCCTTTGGTGGGGAGCAGCAAAATGGTCAGCAATGTGTGAAATGTAGAACAGAATTTTCTGAAAGAGCAGCGGAGGTCAACAGGGGAATTTATAAAGAGAGAGTGAGGAATTTAAGTGTGTGTGTGAGAGAGAAAGAGAGAAAGGAGGAGCAAAATGAGAAAGAGTCAAGGGAAAATTTGCAGCACATGACCACGTAGAATAGATAATGAAAAAGAACGGAGAGCAATTGTGAGTAACGACGATGGGACGTAGGAGAAGAGTCGATAGATGATGAAATGAAAAGACAGTAAGGTATATCAGCCAGAGGGCTGTGGCTGGGGAAGAATGTTCCGTAATGTGAGGCATCCCTTCTGCGTGAGGAGGTCTTACTGCAAGAATTGTGAGTGTCAGAGAGGGACGTGGCTACAGGCACATTCTTGTTCCGTGTGAGTGTTTCGGCAGATGAGTCGAACCGCTGGCTTGATCCTTCGTCATTTTCTACCGAAAGGTAAATCTCTGGGCGGACTTTTGATCTTTCACGAACACGTCAGCAACACCAAGCGATCAAAAGTTGGATCAAACATGACCACAAAGGGAGCGGGGGACTTGGTACCTGGTTCCAGTTCTTGTTGCGTTCACGTTACACCACGATAGCCTGCGTTGTTGCCATTTCGAGGACGACGCACCTACTCCTCACTCGTCTTCTCTCGTTGCTGTGGAGTTTGCACCGCGTTCCGGTCCTGAACGGCATTGCCTGCGCATCAGCCGTGTCTGACCAGCTCCTTTCCCGCCATACAAGTCTATTCTGGTGTCGTCAGATCTATCATTGCTATGGTTTGAACCTAGATTGGCAGATATTGTATTATACCCGTCCATTTACAGCTAATGACCTTTGATA
This sequence comes from Panulirus argus, assembly GCA_038088735.1. NCBI lineage: Eukaryota > Metazoa > Arthropoda > Malacostraca > Decapoda > Palinuridae > Panulirus > Panulirus argus. The sequence continues at coordinate 3,966 of JAYMFT010367208.1, forward strand.
TACGTGCGTATCTCTCCGACAATCTAGCATGCAAGAAGAGTTATTCCCTCCAGGTAATCACTGCAGACCAAATGTCTGCGTCTCTCCAACCGTATGTATGCATTCCTCCAGCTGATCACGTTAGAACGTATACAATATCCCTCCAGACGACCACAATAAAACGTATATATATTTATATACATCTCTCTCCCCAGCCGATCACAAAAGAACGTACGAGTATTTCCAGCCGATCGCGACGGAAGGATGGGTGTGACTAGCCCATCGCCTCAGGAGATGGTACATCACTCCAAGAACGTAGTCAGTCCTCCAGCCGATCGCCGGCCCATGGCACGCAACGCCACCACCTCCGGCTCATCACCGTAATGGGATGCGCGTTGGCGTGCCATATTTACCTACCAGGCCGTATCCTTGGAACAAGGGCAGACCATCGGATTCTGATAATGAGGACGCCAGATACAGACTTCGCCAAATGCCGTGAAGGTCACAGCCATGCAACGTTGATGCCGACCTTAATCTGTATTGATGATTAAAGGTCATGACGCCAGCGTCGGGAGGCTAGTCCCGGCCCGCAGCCCTACGTTGACCCGTGATAACAATGGCGGCAAGAGTATATACGGAAAGTGATGGATAGGTCACTGAAGGGGAGATATGTTCCAAGAAACGATGATCACCGGACGGCATTATGAATGAGAAGTCTTCGAAGTACTTATATATATATATATATATATATATATATATATATATATATATATATACACACACACACGGAGAGAGAGAGAGAGAGAGAGAGAGAGACGGGGTAACATGAGCGTAACACACAAACAGTAATCACACACACAATGACTTCCCCAGGTTCTCAGACTCTCAACTGCCACACAGTTTAATCCGTTCTCAATAAGCATGGCTGCTGATAAAGGTGATCAACGGGGGGTGGGGGTGAGCACAATGTATTAATCCCTCAGAAAGTACTGGTGTGACCCGTGACCAGGACGGGATAACCCATGACCCCAGCGGCAAGACCCCTTAGTACGATGACGTGAACCTTTGATCTGACTCTTAAGGGTATGGCTAAAGGTCACGCCACCATACCCAAGGGTATTTCTTTTCAATAGGAGGTATTCACTCTTCCATTCAGTTCTTAGTCCTGGCCTCTCTGGCGCTGGTATAAATAGGCGGGAGAGGCAGCGGTGAGCAGTGGGCAGAAGGCGGTGCAATTGTGGCCTCCCTCCCATGCTGGTGGTGGTGGGTGGCGGCGGCCAGAACCACAGCAATATCTTCAACATATTCTTGGAGTGTCGGTTCCTATAAACTGCCCCAGCTGTCAGAGAAGTATTTCTTATATCTAGAATAGGAAGAAATTCTTGGATTGTGTCATCATCATCATCACACACACACACACACACACACACACACACACACCTAACTAAAGCATGTGTGTGTCTGCGTGTACACACACAGGAGTAAAGACATGGTACATATATAGAAGATTAAAGGGCGGGACAACACGAGTGTCAAACTCACTACCCGAAACACACAAGTAGTAATCAAAAATAGTTCTGACACTCATGCAACTCCCATACCAATACAAGCAAGTACAAGAATGAGTGCACGAGTAATAAGGAGAGACGTATGTTGTCTTGTGCTTTCGTTGTCATTATCATAATGGATTTTATTGTTAATTTATAAATGAGACTTTAATCATGGTGCAGGCAGCTTGTGTCTCATGAAACAACGTACTGTAAAACTGAGTCCTAGCGGGTTATTTCGTCGCTTGGAAATCTTAATTCCAATCTTTGTGGTGGGGTAATGTTGCTACACAGTGCTGTAAAATGCATGAATGGCCACCTAGCCATCTGTTCGAGTACGTAGGTATTCAACTCACGAGACGTTTTTGTCTCTCGGTATATTATACCCCGCGATGCTGCGGCGAATCTGATCCCAGAGGCTTCTTAAGTCTGGCGTAAACAGCAATTCTCTAGCATGTTAAAGCATCGGATTCCCCGTGTCGTGCCCGGCTGCCCCGCCCCGCCCCGTCAGCCTGGTGCTCCGCCAGCCCCACACGACAAAACACTATCACATTACCACCCTCTCGAATTTTTTCGTGTCTCCCCGTCGGGAAACTCAGTTCGTGTGTGTTTATATACTTGGGTAAATTTCCTCGGTGGACGCCTCAGGATGGCCTGTTGAGTTAAGACGACGATAAACAAAGCCCGGGTTTGCTGCACGGCGCGCCGGACCATTTCCTGTCGCAGCTGTGGCCCTGCACTCACACCGAGTTAGGTTTATGGAGCGGGCAGGCATTAGCAAGTTATCAGATAATTGATCCCTCAAGAATAAAGTGGTTAGTGTACGACGCGGGGAGGCCATTACGGATCAGCAGGCGACAACGAGGGGCAAGACGGGACGACGGTGGAGCGGGCGGACGGGGATGCTGCTGCTGCTGCTGCCCCTGACAGCCCTTGCTGCAAGGAGGAGGGCATGAAGGGGCGGGCGGGGATGTTATGCTGCTGCTAACTTCCCTCGCTGCTAGGGTGTGGTGGGCTGGGGCATGCTGGATCAGAAAGGTCCCTCCTTCGTCATCTCTCACTCGTTGAGATCATTGTCATGTAACTCAGTGTGTTCTAGATACGCAAGAACACCATTTGAGAATGTTCTTTGTTCTTCCGCGCCTGCCCCAGCTCATAAAGAGACTTGGCCGTATCATTCCTAGACACAGCATAAACTGCCGCTGCAGATTTCGAAAGAACGCTTGTGAAGGTGAAGAGAAAAAAATGTATGTAATATTTTTTTTTCCTCCATGATCTATTGTACGACAGAGTACCTGAGGCTCTAACGTGGCAACCGTACTTTAGACACACAGTTTCCTCGCATGTACCTCTGCAGTTACCCCCTTTAAGGACGGGACCAGGACGCTCTGGGTCCTTGCGGCCCACCTGGGCCCACCTGCCACCTTTCTAAATTTATTGTACTGAATCCACTATACGCTCTGTGCTTGCCTCCCCCTTCCCCCAATTATATACCCTTTCACCCAATACCATAACCAAAATTCTTTCTCTGTGGATGCTTAAACAAGTAAAACCTTTTCATTTAAATGAAATTTCATTCACTTTGCTAATTGTGCCCAGTTCATTTGTTGAGCGTACTCTGTGATACACAGACACACTCTCCCCGCATGCACAAGCCACCTGCTGCTCATGCATCTTGTGTGCACATCACTTGAGGTGGAGTGAGGGGGGGGGATGGTAGGGCGAGTGAACCTGCTGAGGAGAAGGTTGGTGTCAGCGGCCACACCGCCACCACCCACCCCTCCGGCTATCCGGTTTCCCCTCACACTCTCTCACTTTCCCCTTTGTGGCTTTTTCGTTATTGTGACCTCAAGTTCTCACGGTCGTTTGTAGCAGTTTTTGGAAATGGTTTGGTGGGAGTGGGGACGGCCGGCGAGGGGCAAGGGAGGCTCGGGAGTGTTTCGGGAGGTAGGGAGTGGTAAAGGAAGCTGGGAAGGGGCAAGGGAGGCTAGGGAGGGGTAAGGGAGGCTGGAGATGAGTTATAGAGTGTTAGAGGAGTAAGAGAGGCAGGGTCCCTTATTCTCTAACTATGCTATTAAAAAGGAGCCAGAAAAGGGGTTTAAGAAACAAGGAAGGAAGGGAAGGGGTAAGGGAGGTTGGGAGGTATAAGGGAGGGAGCAAAGGAAGGGTATAGGTGGGGCAACAGAGGCTGAGAGGTATAAGGGAGGTGTGGGTAGTGTATGGGAAGCTGAAAGGTGTAATGTAGGATAGGGTTGGGTTAAGGGAGGGGTTAGAGGAGGACGGGAAGGAAAAGGGAGCAGTGAGGGAGGTAAGGATAAGGTTGGGGCGTGGTAAGTTACGCAAGAGAAGAAGGAAAATGTTAATGCATGGTATGGAGTGAGGATGTAGGCCAGCTGAAGGGGTTGGTGAGGGAGGGATGGAGTCGTGATGGGGGTAGTTCTCAAGCGGCCATTAATTTGTTTATGGGGTGACGAGAAAACAAACCCACTCTTCCCCTTCCTTAGTGGATGAATGAGAGCAGACAGACCTTTGTCTGTCCCCTAAAATTGTATCATATGTCAACGATATTTTCCAGAACGAAAAGGTTTTGGGTATTTAGCGTCGGCGGTTATCCTTGCATTTTCCGACATCACGCAGCGGCGGCAGCGAACATCTTCGCCACTGGCGTTTTGGTCTAGTGATGTCGAGCGTTGTGAATGTGTCTGTTTCTTGAACACGTTTTACAAAGGTCTAAGAGTCAGTTCATCTTATCCTGGTAAGCAGCTTCGTACAGAGCGACAAATCCTCTGAGATGGAGCCAGGCATTTATTTAGTCATTCGGAAGGAACTCAGCCAAGGTGGTGAGGTCGCTAATGACATGTCCCACTTACGATGAATCTAAAAGTACACTTGTCATCCACATGTAAGCTCATTATCATGAATACTTCCGTTATTAATATCACTATCATATGCAAGCATATTTGTTATTATTATCATTGATTTTATCATAATTATCATTTCAACATTATTATTATCATTATCATTATCATTATTATTCAAGGAAAGAAGGAGGTATTATAACGGTCAATATTCGTGTGGTTTGTCTTCACACAGGTGTGTGCCCAAGGTCCAAGCGTTAATGGTAGGAACGCACGGACAGGTCACGCGAACTGCGGCCGGAATAACAACTTTACTTCCTGTACATTCATCATCAAAAGTACTCGTGTCAACAAAAGCCAAAATCCCATCAGATGAACACGTATGATGACAGAAAACACATGGCATCAGCTAGAGAAATGTTATCTCCTGGACACATATCATCTGTTGCGCACTTGCCCTCCATTACACATACGTCATCTCTGCGCATGTTATCTGTTGTTGACATTTCATCTACTGTAAACATGTCACTTACTGTATATGTATCATCTACCGTATACAAAATATCTTCATGGTATATCTCGCCTACATTGCACATGTCACATACTATACGTGTATTATCTGCTGAGTACACTTCTACATCATAATTCATCAACTTAACTTACACAACGTGCAGTCTGATATGCACGAGTCATATGCTTTACACACACACACACACACACACGCACAATGCAGACAACATAATTGAATTCAAGAGGTTGCATGATGGAAGAGCCACAGGTGTAAAACTCCCTCCCCATACAGTACATGTAGGTAATCATGAATAGGCAATTACACACACACACAAACACACACACACACACACACACACTAGTTGTAAAACTCCCTCCCTGAACAGTATAAACAGATAAGTACACACACACACACACACACACACACACACACACACACACACAGTTGCGACACATGCCAGCAGCCCTGCGTATAGCACCTACTACTGCCCAAGTGGGTTCGTAAATATCAGTGACCGTGGTGCTGGGGCAGGGGTTGGCGGCAGGGCAGGCGTGTGTGTGTGTGTGTGTGTGTGTGTGTGCTTCCCGACCCCTGGGAATCTCTTCATGTGTTTAGACGCCTCCCCCACAACCGAGAGTTGTCTACTTGCCGTGCTTCCTTGATAGATTATGGCAAGATGTTATCTTTTCTTCTCTTTCGAATTGGTCTCCAGAGAAGGGAAGTATCTTTGGAAGCAGCCATTATGAGCCAAACGCAGATTGGTTCGATTTTTTGCCACAGGAGCGGCGAGTTTACCAAACACTACAACACAGATAGCATCTCTCGAGTGATGCTATTTTCGTCATTCTATATTTACCTGTACGTCTTAACGTGCCTTTCCGCCTGTAGGCTGTCATTATATTTAGCTCCGAATTCTTTTATTCCAATATTCCGTTCAAAAAAATGCCATACAACTGTAAAGTTGATTTCAGTCAAGAATAGAAAAAAAGTATCTTAGTCATGCATGAAAATAATCCTCCTTCTTCCTTGTCAAATTAGTCAGAATGTTCTCTCGTTTCTACTTTGCTAGATTTAGTTTTCCCTCTTCTCTCGTCCTGTCTGTCTGTTAACCTTGCCCACCGCCACCAACATCTCTATGAGTCAACACTTTGTGTCGCTTGCTTGGAATTCCTTATCACGATTTTCTTCTTTCACGTCTAGCCTTCCCACTGTCCTCCTCGCTTGTCCCCTCACCAGTAAGTTGTCATTACCCTCACACACCTTCGCCTGAATCACGTCCTCATCAAGTTCTCAAACAGAGCTCTTTCCATCTCTCTACCTGCTTCTGTCTCACTTTCCCATCAAATCTTGTGTCTTCTTTTCTCCCCTCCATATGTTCCTCGCCCTGCCTCTTTCTGGCGTCTCTCCTGAAGCTCCCTCCTGCCCCTCCGTCCTCTGCCAGCCCCGCCGTTGTGGCCGGGGCGGGGTGTTCCCACGGACGGGGTGCCACATGGTGCTGTCACTCACCCGTGGTGGCGCTCCCTCTCACCCACCTCCTCCTCAACCACCTCATTACCGTCTCCTACACCCTCACCGTCCCCACCAGTTGTGCCCGACCCGCAGCATAAATCCTGATCAGAGCTGAAATTCATGACGCTTTACGTTCAGAGTGGAATAGTGTCGTACGGGAGATATATGATATCTCTGAGTGCATCCATAATCAGATTTTTTAAACATATCACCGGTAGGAAACAAGGGCTTCCCTGCAAGGACACTAGTGACCTGCAAGACCTGCCGGGATTGCCGTGACCTGGAAGATATACCGGGTTCGTAGTGACCTGGAAGACTTGCCAGAACTGTGGTGATCTGCAAGATATCATTCGGCCGACGGCAATCTAGATGACCCACCGAAAACGTACTGACCCCTACACAGCCTGACGGAACCTGCTTAGATTAAAAGAATAGTTCTTTTTATCATATAGGACATGTCTAGACCGTGGTGAACTGCAGGACCTTTTGTGACCTGAAAATTGTTTGGAGACTATAGCGACTTGCGGGACTTGCCGGGACTCAAGTGACTTGTAGTGCTTGAGGATCTTATGAAAACATGTAGGACTTACTGGGACCAAATGTGACCTGCAAGAGCCGCCGGGGCTCACAATAACCTCCCGGACCTTCTGAGCTGATCTGCATGATTCGCTAAACCACAGTGACCTACAGTATATAAGCCGGGCCGTGATAACCTGCAGGTTCCTGCTCCTGCAGGCGCCTTGGTGGACTGCAGGATGAACTGAGGGTCGTGACGAACTCAAGGACCTACTTCCCCTCCTTGAGGAGTAAATAGGACCCACCAGGGTTGTAGTAACCAGCAAAATAATGTGATGTCCTGGAGGATTTGCCAGGTCGTTGTGACCCACAGGACTTGCTGGGGATGGGTAACCTAATGGTCCTGCTTTACGGAAGTGCAACACGATCGAGTGAACCGGCGAGTTTTGTAAATGAAATCATGAACTTGATCGGTGAGGTACACGGCATCGAACCCTGAGTACGGGGCCGTGTGTGCCAGGAAACCAGTGTGTGTGTCCTAAAGTACTTTCTACATAACTGTCGCCCTAAATATCGCTTCTAAATAGAACTGGTTGACTCCAGACCAGCTTAGCACCTTCATGTATTGTCTTTAACTGTGGCACCATACAACAGTCACTGTCACGGTGAGAGCCATTCAGGTGTTTCGGAGTCACGATGTCACCCTGTCAATTTTCACGGTGTCACCCAGTTAAATGTGACGGTGTCAGTCTATCAGGTGTCACGGTGTCAGCCTGTCACATAGCATGACTTTACAGCAGGTTTTTGTCGCATCTTCCGAAGGACCTATAATTTGATTCGAACTGACACTCCACCTGAATGTACTTCATCACTTTACTGAGCACTATTGCCCTATGATTCTAATGGCTGTGAATGATGTACTGCTCTACGGTGTTCGCTCCACAGTCTGTCACTCCTGATAGCAATACTAATTCATATTCTTTCGATGATCAGTCCTGTGCTTTTGTTTCCTCTGTTCGTGTGTTCTGTTTATGTAACCTACTGGGTATGTATGATCTGTCACTGCTTTGCTATGTGTGATTGTAAGACACTGTCTTTAACTTACAAGTGTTATGTCACTGTAATTTGAAACTGCTTACTAATTTCATGGTAGTGTGTATCTAAGTAAATATTCCTTCTGATTTTGAACTGGTTTAAAACAGTTAGTGTCTTGCGGCCAACTGCCTTCATCGGCCACAAGTTTAGTAAATCCTCCAAAATTATCGCTATATCCAGTGGCAGACCTGCGCTCCAAGAAGTATATGATCTGCGGTGTCTCCTTATATCACGTAGTTACTTAGGTTCCCATTCTTCACTCTTGATCATTCTTACCCTTCGAACATGTTCCGTACTCTAAACCCTCCATCGGCCTTCATCCTCTTTCCATCCCCACTTGTCTTCTGTACTCGGCATCTTCGAGTTTTCACCTACTCTTTTGATTTATTGATTTAAAAGGGTTAGTTTTAGGGTGTACAGACAAAGCGTTGTTTTGATAGTGTGGGTACACAACAACGCGTTTCTGTGATAGTGAGGGAACATAGCAATGCATTCTTTGATAGTGTGGGTTTCTGTGTTACAGCGTTGTGTTTCTGTGATAGTGTAACTTAAGATAACATGGGGAGGGAGGGGGGGTGAACGCAAGCAAAGAGTGTACAGTGGACACAGTACATGGACACAGGAGGGTGATTAAGTGGGCTCCGGGACGCAGAGGATCTTCAACCTGTCGGAAAGGATGGGATTAGTTACTGGCGCTGTTTTACCCCCGACACGCATTGTAGATACCATGTAAGCCACTGATATATTGTCATCCATCACCTAACCATGACTTTTTCCTTTTTGTCCCTAGTATAATTTCCCCACTGACGTTCATTCCACCCGCCCACATCCGCGTGGAAGTTGCCACTAGACAAATTCACACCCTGATGTTCCCAGTGGCTGATAAACACAACAACTTAAAGTCATATGACAGCCTTGCATAAAACGAAGGTTTAGTGTATTCTAATGACCAGAAGTGTTTGATACATTATAGCCAGATGTGACTGAGTGTGCTGAAGGGTGAGGGCCCCATATCCTTTACACTCTAGTGAGGAGGAGGCGAAGGGAGGATGCTGTACTGACGTACGACCGTACGTCATTGATATGCGCCGCGTCCATAATTTCAAATTTTGGTATCATAGAAAGAGATACATTAAAAAAGATAAGTTTACAGGCTATGAACATGTGAATGACAAAAGAATGTAACGAATCAAGTAGAACTCAAACTTATGACGCAAATACCACTGTCTAACAAGATCCCTCTGCTCTATGGTTATAAACATAATATTCCTTTGTGTATCGTTAGATTCCTTGAGGATGAAAATGTGTCTATAGAAACCGAAATCAAAAAGTCTTAAGGGTCATTATATCGTGGAAAAAGACTACAGTATGACGGCCATCTTAGATTTGAAGATGGTTGCTTTATGCTCAGTAATCCTTTGCGCACCAATGAATTACTCGATCAAGTAAACGAAGGTATATCTACCTCGATCCAAGCTCTAATTACTTACATTCCTGAGTAACAGTCAATATCGGCTGAAACGGCGGTCATTTTGAAATCCAAGATGACGGGCACTAGAAACACAGAAAAGAAATAGCATTTTGGTGGGTTCAAGACATTATACCCTAGGGACGGTACAGTCATAACTAGTGCCAAACTAATGTTAGTTAGAACGACAAATTATGCCGCTATCCAAGTGACTGTGTATATGGACTTTGGTCCAGTACTCACCAGATCCATGAGGACTATGGTTGGCGCTCACAGACAAAGAGCTCAAGTATGCTGATCCATGCTCACAGCTTGTTCCCGTGAGCTCTAACACCAAACGTTGTGGCTGAGGAATCCTGACACTTACAGCAAGTGTGATTCTTACCCATAAATGATACACTTTACACCCTGGCTGACAACACAGCTTCTCTCTAAGACCTTGTTACTTCTGGCCTGCTGAACACAGAGTATGGTATGGTGCAGAGAGATCGGAGAGCTCACTACTCGTACACTGTTACCTTGGTTGTCACTTACAGATGGTGTCCGGGAGCTAGGCCGGCACTCACAGCCAGTGCACACGGAACCTCAGACTCACAAGTGGTGCAAGAGGACCCAGGTTGACACAGCTGATGCATGGAATCTAGACTCCTGCATGTGGCACACAGGGGGGGTATATGTCACCCGCAGCTGGTGCACAGGATCCTGGCAATCACAGCTGGTGGAGGAAATCCCTGCTCGTCATTGACAGTGCACGAGTATCTAACCACTCACAGCTGGTACACGGGGAACCCAGCCATTCACAGCGAGTGCAAGAATAGTCTGGTATCTCTAAATGCTGCTAGAGAAATGTTACTTTCTCCCAAGCCGAAACCTTAGCACGAGTGAGAAATGAATGATACAAGATGTTCTTCTTCTCCTCAAATCCATGACAGACATTAAGAAAAGTTTACTGGTCATTTTTCTCTTTAAAACATCTATATCTCTTTCTACTGCTGCCTAAGTAATCAACGAGTTTCTGATCTCTTCAACCCTAACAGCCAGTCACGATGGGGTCCAGTGGCATGTTGCTGTTTGAATTCCTTTGTATTCCTTTGTATCTAAGTTTGCTGTCCGACGCACAAGAACAAAGATGCAAGGTGGCCCAGCCTGTTGGCCAACTCTGACCCCTGGAGAACGTGAGCCACACTGGGAGGGTGCTCTCAGCAGGCGCCCCATTGGCCTCCTGGTTTACTCTGAACTTTTATGAACATCATGATCCATTACGACAAGCTTCACCATCATGATCACGTCGAATGCAGGGGAAACGTTCTTTACGGGATTTATATATAAAAAAAAAATCTGGAGTCGTGTCTCATTATGAAACTTGAAATGACAAAGGAAAAAAAAAGATATGATGAAATTTGATAAATAGACAACGGAATGTTCATGTGCAGAGGCCATTGAGGAATCCTCTGGATATCATTCCAAACGAGGTCTGGAAAGCCTGGATTTTCCAAAGCATTTGGTTATGATCCGTGGCAGGTGGATGTAGTTTTTATGTATCCGCTAAGAATAATAATAGTCTTTTTACTGTTCTGTGTGATGCGTAATACACGCACATTTTGAAAATGTTTTCCAGGTAAACACGAACAAACTACTGGATATTGTGAAATCACAGGGTTTCTGGATAATGTGATGTAAAGGGACTCTGACTATCATAATTTTATGAGATTTCAAATATGATGTCAAGGAGTTCTAGATATTAGGACGTCATGAGGTTCTGGATAATGCTTTTCGATGTTGTGATGTCATGGGAGTTCCGGCCATTGTGGCATCACAAGTAACTAAATATTGTGTTGTCAGTGATTGCCGGATATTGTAACATTAGAGAGTTCTAAACTTCATGGAGTGATGAATAATGCGATATAAGTGATCAGTGAATAGCGTAATGTCACTCGGTCCTGGATGTTATGATATCATTGGTTGATAAAAAATGTGACGTCTTTTTGAGTGTTTGATGTTGCGGCATTTAGATGAAATTCTTTTCTCAAGTACGATGCTCAGTGCGTGCCACCACCTACTCACTTTTGCCACTCTCCCTTGCACTTTGTCAGGTATACTCAACAGACTAACACCTCTGGCTTGGCTTTAGTTTAGGTTACGTTGGGTTAGGTTACGTTAGGTTAGGTTGAAGTGTATTACATAATAGAGATTATTACACCTAAGTCTTTTTCCTGGAATCATTTTGTATCTCAATAGAATACATACAATAGCTTGCACTTTGGGTTTTATTTTTGATGTCTAACAGTCTGCACTCATCGATGTTAAAATTCATCTCCCGTTTGTGAACCTAATCCATCAGTTTGTCTTTGACAGTTTGAAGCTGTGCAATGCTCAGCGTCTGTTGTTGGAATATTTCCCAGCTTAGCATCGCCTATGAATCTTGACATCTTACAATGCTGCCCATTATCAATGTCATTGATATATATGAGAAAGAGAACCGGTCCCAAGACTGATCCTTGTGGCACGCCACCTTTACGTCTAACCATTATGAGGTTTGACCATTAATCACTTTGTTTACGGCCAGTCAACCAATTTTTTTTTTTTTTTAACCACCGAAGTATACGATCCCTCTGCACCACTGACGTTAGTTTCGCCAGTAATAACTGATGCTGGGTTTCATCTAATGCTTTCTGAAAATCTCTGAAAATCTGAAGAGATGATATAAATATGCTTTATATACATTAAACATGTTGATTACATCATAAAGAAAATCAAGTAGATTTATCAGACGTGAATGATTTCAGCAACTTCCATGCTGAGAATTGCTTATGCAGTTGCGATCCTCTTGCTCATTTCAAAACTTGTCTTGAACGATGGTTTCCATAAGTCACTGACGATGACGCATGCGCGGGCCGCCCGGGGTCGAGCTCGTATGGGTTAGAATCCTGGTCGCGGCAACTGGTCGACAGTCTACTCGGCTTTCATCCTTCCCTTGGAGACTGGTCGATAAGTTGGGAGCCTGACTTAGGCTAGGATATATATATATATATACTTATATACATAATGCCTTGACTAAGGGCATTGTTCCCCGTTCCGTCTCGCCTGACATAAACAAAACAATTTATCAACTACGACTGCTACACTCGTTAGGCGATTATTTCCGGTCAACGACTATCACCCTAAAGAATATCGGTGTTACATTAGCAAACTTCTAATCCTCTTGAACTGTCTCCGTCGTAAGGAGATCAATGAACAGAGAAGTCAAAGCCTTCACAATATGATTTTTCGCTTCTTTCAACCTCGTGTTAAACATTTCTGGGCCTGTCGTTTTCTTGACTTATTCCACTTAATGCTGACGGTATATCTTCAGTATGTCAGAATATTTTTCGTCTCCTGACAATAGGGATTTGCTAATCCTAAGCATGAGTTGTGTCTTCATCGGTAAATACAGGTAAAGAATGAACCATTTAAGATCTTTGCTATGATCATATTTCCAGCACCCATCGTTTTCATTGGCGTTCTCACCCTTCTCTTCCAGCTCGTTTAGGATGTCAGCCTTCCAGCTCCGTGAGTGTTGATGTTATCACCAGATGAATTATAATGTTAACCCCACAGATAGGTAAAGATGTCATCCCCAGAGGGTTCAGGATGTTCCTCTCACCCATCTCCTACACGCAGGATATCTTACACACACACACACACACACACACACACACACACACACACCTCCAGGGGACTACCAATTATGCAGGCTAAGCAGACGACCTCCAGCCCCGTCCAAATTATCTCGCTTGGTTAGGAAAAATTGACAAGCGGGACACGACAAACTGTCAAGACTAATTGTCACTAATGCAGCCTGAAGTATAGGAGGGCTCCGGATATCCCCCCCCACCCCCACCCCTCCTCTCACCCTCCGAACCCATCAACTCCCCCCTCCTCCTCATGTCCCATTCCAACTCACCCCTCCTCTCCCCTCCCCTCCCACTCCCCACACTTCATAAGTGTTCGTTCGCCTTTGCAGTGCATTACAGACACCTGGTTGACACGTCAGGCAAGTGTTTGTGTGTGTGTGTGTGTGTGTGTCTTTACCCATATGACCCTAAAGTTGACAATGTCCAGTCGTTAATTTCTTGATAGTCATGGCTGAAACGCTTGGTCTACTCGCTGCCCATGATTCGTGATGACAACTGGTCCGCGATCATCACGATCCACTACCACGAGTTGCTGGATGATCATAGTCCTGGGACCTCGGACTTGAGACTGGGACCTGCGACCCGGAAGTGGGACCTGGGAGCCGAACCTGGGACCCGAACGTGGGACCTGGGACCTGGATGGAGGAGGAGCAGGAATGCAAGTTCGACATAAACAAGCTTCACGGCGACTGAACTGGGCGATCAATAGATACCGATAAACCCCTTTAGTGGCGCGGTGTTACGACTCTTGTGCCCAACAGTATGACCCTTCAGTACGAGGATGCGACCCTTGGGTATGAGAGCATGACCATTGTTACCCTTACATTTAAGGGTCAGGTCAAAGATAACGCCATCATACCTCACGGGTCGTACCACTGTACCCAAGGGCCGTACCGTCGTAGCTCAGGGACCGTACCGTCGTGCTAAAGAGGTGAGTCATATTTGGGCTAATTACGGATAATAACTCACTTAACAAATGCAACATAATGGGAGCCGGCTAACCGTAATTACACTTTCTAGATCATTTGGAGATAATGGCAATTATTTCCTCGTGATAAACATACACGTGTAATAACGAAATGCCAACGAATTGAGACTTCCTCTGCGAAAGAACGTCGAAGATTGTTTCGTTAGTTGAGACTATGTCATAGATTGTGGTGGGGAACCTTTTTTTCTTTTTTTCTTTTTTGCCTCTTTAACCTTTTCATTACGACGGTACAGCCTAGAGCACGACGGTACAATCCTTGAACAAGGTGACGACATCGTGGGGTCAGGGCATCATACCCAAGGGTGGTACCGTCGTGGTCGGTCAAGAGTCGTCTTAATTTCCTGTCCTTTTTTTTTTCATTTCAACTTTTTGTGCTCCGTGCCTCATCATCGTCATGATCGCCTTCCTCTTCCAACCATCTGTAAATAAGACATTATCTTCGTCTTTTCCCTTCTGCTGCGTACGGTCGTGGTGAAGAATCGTACCGCAGTGCTGGACGGCCGAACCGTTGTTCTAGGGTCGTGTCTTGTCAAGGATCGCACCGTTTGTTCACAAGGGTCGGGCAGTTGTTCTCACGGGTCTTTCCGTCGTGCTCGAGCCAGGCCGTCGTGCTCAAGAGGTTATATTGTGCAGTGTTCATCTAGAACACGACAATTACCTGCTTACCGTGCTGGCAGACAGACCCCCCACTCGGTGTCGCTGCTTGCTTCCCACGCAAGAACTCGCTTAACACACACACACACACACACACACACACACACGACGAAACTTTAATTTAAAAAGTGAGATGTAAACAAACTTTTTTTTACTGCGGGGGGGGGGGATATTAGGCAGTCACAGCTGATTATTTATGGCTTAACCCTTTACTGCCTCCGAGACTTAAAGAAAGACTGAAGCGGCGTAACACATGTTGGAGCTATGCTTTTAAGTGAACTTACGAGAAAGACAATTCATCCTTCTTTTTTTTCCCCTCCCGTTATATCCGCTGAACTCACCTCACAAGGGTTCACTTGTCTGTGTTTCATATTCGACGATCAAGGTTTTGGCTCTGATTTCCGACGCCTTTTATCCTCACTGTCTTTCTCATCTTCCAATCAGTTGGCACGATGTGCTCAGCCCAGCACTGACACTTTCCCCTCGTAGTCACATTCCCGTATAGTTTTCTTTTGTTTCAATTTCTTTTTTTTCTCGAATTTTCATTCTTTCTGAAGATCGCCACAAATGGAGCACAGACTGTGAGAGTTGGTCAGCTTGGTATCCTCCTCTCAGGCTGAAGACTAAGCTGTGAGATTACCGCGGTTGGTTATAAGGGTTGGTTGACCCTCAGTGCGTAGTGTCCACACCACCTCACCCCTTCGGCAGTGTTAATACAGACTCAACTGAAGGTACTGCGGAGTAATACCTGGTCACTGTATTGGGTTACTGTACCGTCTGTTTATGTAAGAATCTTTCAGTGTAAGTCTGACCCTTTGAGGCTCAGGTACATAGAGAGTACAGCGCTGTAATAGAATACACACACACACACACACACACACATTATGTATAAATTCATTCTTTTTAATCCCAGTATCCACCATCCATGGTTGATTCAAACAAATGGTTAGCATTATCTTTTTTTTTTGTGTGTGTGTGTGTGTGTGGGTTCAGCTGGCATCAATCATGTGATGATCACCAGACATTGGCCTCGGGCAGGACGCCCACTCCCGGCCACACTACAGTACATCAGAAGCGGCAAGGGGGCAGACGTCGAACTCAGAACCCAACACCAGTGTCTGCAGTGAACATCAATTTAGTCAAAGAAGCGCGATGTGCGCGCAGGGACAGACCTCCAGGCTGTGAGGTTCTCAATGCACGCCACTTGTAATTCTGAAAGGCACCTGATTTACTTACGCTGCCCGATATTTCTGTATTGGGGATACGTCTTCGAGGCGTATAATAAATTTCCATAATTCGCCAATAAATTGCTTCCAACAACAGCAACAATAGATAATCAGACCATAACGAGGTCATAAAAGCCTCCTGTTGCCGGATTGACTAACAAGGCAACGGCTCTTGTTATAAATTTATGAGCAGTTTAATTGTACTTGATTGCTCCATTTCCTGCCCCAGACACCAATCGTGCAATTGCAGACGGTGATGAGAGCATAGCAGGTGACGTGGGTAGTGTCGGCAGGGGCCCCACCCCGCCTCGCCAGGAAGGATATAACCAAACATTTCACAATTTACCCAAACCGGTTTTTCAGAAGGCTTGTCTTGTATAATTCTGTGGTTGATATTAGTAAACCATAAATAACGGCCGGGGTCATCATCAGCGGTGCCCCGGGCGCCTCTCTCTCCCACTCCCTTTCCCCCCTGCCCCTCCCTGCCCCTTCCCCACCATAACCCGCATCCTAACACGCATACACGCACTTTTCCGTGCGCACGTACATGCGCTCCCGAAACGAACTAAAGTGAACTGATGATCATGTAGCGTAGATGCACAGTTGTATGTTTAGGTTAATGAATTGCATCTATCTGCCTGTCTGGATAGATCGATAGATCGATAGATGGGTAGACAGATCGAAACAGTATATGTATATCATGTGCATACACACACACACACACACACACACACGCACACACACACACACACACACACACGCACGCACATACATGTCGCTGACCATGATTCACACATGGAAGCTCCCGAATTCGCATCCTGGGAGCAGCAGTCGGCCCACAGTCAACCCAGGTATTCATCCTTCCTTCGGAGCTGATCGATGAATGATACCGGGCTTGGGTTGGTGTGTGTGTGAGTGTGTGTGTGTGTGTGTGTGTGTGTGTGTGTGTGTGTGTGTGTGTGTGTGTGTATAGACATGGTACATATACAAAAGGTTTAGAGGCGGGGCAACATAAGTGTAAAAGTCTGTCCCCGTAACACACAAACAGTAATTACAAATAGTAATCACACACACACACACACACACACACACACACACACACACACACATGTGCGTGCGTCCTTACACACATAGTGTGCACCACGGGACATCAGACCACACAGCACCATACCACTCCGACCACACCACACCACCCAACACTACGCCTCACCTTATTGCACCATACTAACCTACAGGCATATCATGCTCCCCTTCACCACACCATACTCCATCACTCCGCACCATACAACACCACAACGCACCTCCACACTGTAATACACCACACCATACCATACCAACCACAGCACACTATATAGCAACACACCGCATCCCACCACAAAACATCACAGCACATCATAGAACACCACACAACACCACAGCACACTGAACCAAACAAGCCAGAGTGAGCCACAGTATCACCCCAAAGCGCGCCTCTCTACACCATAATAAACCGCGCTGTAGTACGATACATGACAACGCACCACATCTGTGTTACACTGCACAGCGCCATCACACCACACCGCACCACGCCACTGCATGCAACACTGCAGTGAGTCACAATGTCACCCCGTTACACCACACACCACACATTCACCACACACTACACACCTCCCAGTCTCACACAGTAAGAACAGGACACACACACACACACACACACACACACACACACACACACACACACACACACACATACACACACTCCTCGCCCAGCGGGGACTGTTGTCACTGGTGAGCAGATAATAGCGGCAGAAACCGGACCACTTCCTACCTAGCGTGTAGCAGGGGCCAGCCCACACCTCCTCCGGCCACGTCTCCATCTGACGCTAATCAGGAGGTAGATGTCGGCCTCATCCTCGCTACGACCCCTCGCTAATTCCCGCTAATCGACGCCCCAGCTCCGTCAATCAGCGAGCGGGCCACACCGGGTCTCGTCTCGTCCGCCGGGCAGGAAGCCCTCGGTACGAGCACATGGGAAAGGCTTGTTGTGTTTCGCGGCCACAGTGCATTCCCACCCACGAATTATGTCATTTGGCAGATCGTCACTGATAACGCCGCTCCAATTTTTTTTATCTTGTATTATTCTCGTTTATATATAAATATTTATATA
>JAYMFT010367219.1:0-22131 GCA_038088735.1 Panulirus argus
TTTATCTTATGAAAAATTATATATATATATATATATATATATATATATATATATATATTCCTTCTGATCCACAGGGAAATGAAACGATAAGTTCCCAAGTGCACTTTCGTGTAAGGATCACATCATCAGGGGAGATACAAGAGAAATATAACAGTCAGTTGGTACACAGAACGTAGCTAGGACACCATTTCGGTAAACACCGAGCAAAATGGTTCAGGCAACAAATGTAAGCTAAGCTGCCCGTATGTACTAAGCCACATGAAGCACACATGTACATGTACATCATCTGTATTTCGTCTGGCATAGAAATTAGAAGAGCCAATCTTGGCGTGACCCCCAGAATGTCTGTGTTTCCTGATATTGGCCTCGTTGAATCTCGCATTGACCCCCAGATATAGAGGCCATACAAGAAAGTCAAATGTACACACCCACATACACACACACACACACACACACACAGCCAGCCGTAGTGGTGCCAGATAATGATATTATATATATTTCTTTTTTAAGTGGACGTTGGGTGAGTAATGTCCGGTGGGACACTGACTCCTCCCCAGATGGCCTGGGGAATATTGATGTAGCAGTGCTGACAGGGGATGGAGGGGGAGGGGGAGGATGTCTCTCTCTCTCTCTCTCTCTCTCTCTCTCTCTCTCTCTCTCTCTCTCTCTCTCACTCACACTTTTCACGACTCCTGCAGACGCGCGCCATTCCTCCCGGACGGTAGTTCTCGCCAGTCACCTCTGGGTCTGCCTTCGCCTCAGGATCAGTTTGATCAGAGTGGCACGAAGGGTTGATGCCACTCGCGAGGCGCGTCCCCGCCTGAATGTTGGGGGAATGTGTTCCCTGATGAACACTGGGTTCATTCCAGAGGGGAGAAATTATGTAGGTTCAGAATTTACGAAAACTCATTATTATTTTTTTGTTCCAAGAGAGGCAGAAGCCAACTAGCCCCGGAAGGCATTCATTTGCATACACCCTCCTCATCCCTCATCCGTTCTCTCCTCTCATTCGGGAAACTATTTCTGGAGGTCTTCCAGTCACAAGGCCAGCAGGTTCCAGGCTCCATTATGAGGGGGAGTGAGTAGTGATGTGGGGCCGGTGGGTCGAGGAGGCGCCCTTCGCCAGCTACGCGCCAGAGACATTATGGTCTCATGCGCTGGCACCTGTATATTGCTGTTGTTGTTTTTGGGTCTTTGCGAAGGAACATCATCACATTGCGTATCATCGTGGTGATGGGAGAACGTAGAAATGGTGGTTTGAGCCATGCATGTACGTAATTCACTGCTTCAGAGAGAGAGAGAGAGAGAGAGAGAGAGAGAGAGATTAACCTACGACCCAGATTTTGCCGGAGGAGGAGAGGGAAGGGAAGGAATGCTATCGCGCAGTAGCGCTCACCGCAGGAGTGGTCCTGGGGATTACGAGGTCCTGGCGTAATCACCCTATTTAGGAGTGGGTAGGGACTTTGTGTTGATCTCGTCACGGCGGCTCATGTGGCTCTTCTCTCTCTCTCTCTCTCTCTCTCTCTCTCTCTCTCTCTCTCCCCGTCGGTAGCGAAGGAGATCGTCCACCCACGCGACAAAACTCGTACGTCTCAAGACCTCTTCCCCCCCAAGTTAGGCCATTGTGTTACCCATTTCCATAGAGATGTCTGGAAGGATCACCGAGATGGCTGGTGAAGAGGCGCCAATGCAATCATTCCCACCCCACCCCTCCTCACCACACTCTTGGGCCTCGTGTATAGTGCGAGGGATTGGATGCCGTCTTAATCCCTCGACACCTGAAGGAGTTAAAGATGACTTTGCCGTTGGTGGGTTTGGACGTTGCTTGACGACGCTGATGACGGCCTGAACGACCCACTTGGCAGTTGACGGCCCCCTAACCCACCCACCCACCCCCCTCTCCCCCCCCCCCCTTCCCATCCCCCCAGCCAGCCAACCGACCAAGCCAAGCAGCTAGCTGTAACCGTATTCGACCAGGGGTGACTCGCGCCGCCCAGACGGGAAGGCTAGACACAACACAAACCAACTACGCACAACTTGTCTTTAGCCTCAGACTTATACCTTGACAGAGTCCTGTTCTTTATCTCATCAGTAGTCGGACGAATTTCTACGAAACAGACTTGGTGCTAAACCCGTGCTCTCTCTCTTTCTATCATAGGCTGCGCTGCTTCCAGTAGTAAGGAAATGTAGACTCCTTTGAAGAGAGGTCCCTTTTTTTTTGGGGGGGGGGAGGGGAGGGGGTGACGAGACAGTAGCAGTTCGCTCCCGGTGACAGAGCCTCGCCAAAGACTTCTTCGCTCGCGTTGAAACAGACTCGACCAGGCGTCGTAAAGGAATAAGATAAGTAGGGTCGTCGGTCCTCGTTTATTGTTTGACGATGTTTATCCGGGAACAATGCGACGATGACTAATGTCAACATTGCACTCGACTTTACGGAGAGGGAGTGTAAACAAAGCGGCACAGAAGAGAGAGAAAGAGGAAGGGTCTCTGGTCGGCCCTATTCAGAAGACCCCCTTCCTTCCCTGCCCCTGCCCCCTCCCCCCCCGCTTTGGATCGCTTCGACACAAATACACTCGAACCATCATGAGAAGGAAGGTGGTCTTCCTTCTTCTTCTTCTTCTTCTTCTTCCGGGAATTCAGTCCCCTTCTTGAGCTTCGTTAGTAGAGCGAGGATCGTCCGCACGTACTTAACGTACGTGCGTGCGTACACAATGGGGAGCTGGACTCCCTCGTTGCTCTCTTCGTATGTCGAGGATGGTCTGTACGTATCGTCTGGGGAGCCAAACCCCCCTTCCGTCCCCCTTCCCCCTCCCCCACCTCCCCCTGCCGTTGCCTTGATCCGTGTAACGACAGAGTCGTCGTCTTCACGTTGGGTGGGTTGAAGGATTAACCTGAGGAGCCAAGGGATCGACCCACGACCAAGCCCCCAGTTGGCGGAATTCGTCCATACTAAATAGATTTTGGGTTTAGGGTTGTCAGGGGACGACCTTGCGCGTATGCAGCTTTAGGGAACGATTTTCAAGGGTGCTGAGAGCTGGTTTTAAGGCATCCGTACTAAAGTTAGACTCTAATGTAAATTTATGACTTTCAGCTGTTACTGTATTTCTTACTAGCAGAGCCTGTCAGCTGTACTGTCGTCCTCAAAGGGGTCGCACCGTCGTGCTCAGAGGTCATTACGTCGCCCTCGAGGGTCGTACCGTCGTGTTGAAAGCACCGGAATGAGTGACATTTTGCCTCACATCTGTTGTTCTTATACGTGGCTCTAATTCAAGCCCTAACTACCAATTAATGGAATCAGTGTATTTATACCCAGCCGATTGCCTCCCCCCCCCCTCCCCCTCCCCATTTCGACCCAGATGGGAACCGCCTCCCTCGTCCGACGTGATTCATGCAGGTTGACCTGACCCGTGACCTTTTTGCAGGTGGCGGCCGGGTGGTGCGTGACCTGGAGATGATGACCTCGCGACCTGTTAGCCCCTTCTGGTACCTGACTTGGATCGCTGTTACGCCCTTGATCCTCCTGGTAAGTAGTACTACTAATGTATGTAAGGGGGGGGGGAGGTGGGGGGGGAAGGGAGTGAGTGAGGAAAAAGGGGGGGTGGGGGATAAACTAGAGGGAGAGAAGGAAGGAAGGAAGGAAGGAAGAAGAGATGATGGAAGATGAGGCGTGAATATGGCGAGATGGAGTGTAGTTCAAGGGGGAAGGAGAAGGGAAGCCTGTGGTGCCGTAGAGAGAGAGAGAGAGAGGGAGGGAAGAGGGAGAGAGAGAGAGAGAGAGAGGGAAGAGGGAGAGAGAGAGAGAGAAAGGGAAGAGGGAGAGAGAGAAAGGGAAAAGGGAGAGAGAGAGAGAAAGGGAAAAGGGAGAGAGAGAGAGAGAGAGAGACATTGTTAAATCATTATTGTTTTACACTTCCTTCCCCTCCCCACACACACACACACACACCCTCCCCTCATCTGCCCTCTTTCTCCAGTTCATTCTCCCCTCTCTTTCCAGTTCATTCTGCTGAACACCATGTACGTCTCCGGCCAAGTCGCTTACAGGGACTACGTGTTCCCCTCGTGGACGACAGGCGTCGGCTGGCTCATCTCGGCCCTGCCCCTGCTCGCCATACCAGCTTACATGGCATTCCACCTGCTCACAGCCAGGGGGCATCTGTCTAAGGTCAGTCTCGTGGCGGGGGAGGGGGGGGGGAGGTGGGCAGAGAGAAACAGGGGGGGGGGGACACACACACACACACACACACACCTCCTCACCCTTCCCCGTCAGGTAAGTTCTCTCGGGGTGTCGGAGGTCAAAGGTCACTACTACTAGTACTACTGTCTGGAAAAAAAAAAGGTCAGTAGTGGCAAGGGTGTTGGAAGTGTGCTCTTCTGAAAGGTCATTGGTGAGAGATTCCCGTCCACATTTGGTCGTTTATGCCTGAGGAGTTGTTTGCTGTCTTAAGTGGCCATTTATGGAAGGGTTACCGTCCTTTGTGAAAGGGAACATTTACCGTCTCTAAATGGCCAGTTTTGAAAGGTTCAACTGTCGGACTGGCCATTTATGAAGGAAAAACTTCAGTCTAAAAAGGTACAGTTATGGAGGGTTAATGTCTATAAATGGCCAATTATGGAAGGAAAAAGGTTATACAGTCCAAATGGCCAGATATGAGAGATGTAAAGGCACCTTTTTTTTAAGAAAGTTCATTTGTGAAAATTTTGTTTTTCCTACAAGTCCGGGTAAGAGTAAGGGATCTTCGTTTCCTGTAAGGTCAGTTGAGATGGTTTTCCTTTAATCCAAATGTATGTTTAAAGGGACATACTGCAAGGTCATATTTAAAGAGACCTTTTAGGGTCATACTGCAAGGTCATATTTGAAGAGACCTTTTCGCAAGAGCAGTTGGGATGGAACTTTTAATCATCATAAGGTCAGCCGGCACAGAGACCTTTCCCAAAAGATTACATATGGGAAATTAAACCTCATCAAGGTCAAGTTAAAAAAAAAAAACGCGATATAACAGAAAGGGTCAAGTCTTAAAACATGTCTCCCATTCCATATTGAAGAAAAGAAAGATTTTCTGTCTCTTTCTCTGTCTCGTACTCACTTCAGAAGGACCCAGTTTTTTTAAAGATGTGAGTGTGTGTGTGTATGTGTGTTCAGGAGACCCGCTGCCTTGATAAGTCTTAGGAGGACTTGTTGCAGAGTGAGGGAATGTAAGGGGGTTGCTAGGAGGGAAGGAGGACTCCTCCAGTAATGGAATTCTTAAATGGCATTGCTCACTCAAGTGGAGAATTTGTTTTAAAGGAGACTAGGGCATAGACGAGGTGGGCAAGGAAAAGCCCGATTGCGTAAGAGGTAAGGCTCTCAGTTGATTCATTTCTTCTTCTTCTTCTTCTTCTTCTTCTTCTTCTTCTTCTTCTTCTTCGTAGTTTGAGAGGAGTGAGAGGCAGAAATGATGATGAAAGTATGTGATAGAAAACACTAGAAAAAAGAAAACTGTCAAATAAAAGTATATAAGAATTATATCCGACTTTTTTTTTTTGAGGGAAAAACAATAGAATAACAAAGAGAAATAGAGGAACGAGACCGGACTTGCAAAGAAAAACAATAGACAAGCCGGAAATGGCAAGAGTGTTTCACAGAACAACCGTATACACAGCTTCATGTCAAAACTCAGAACGGAAACTCTCCTCCTATTACTGAGTAACTCTACATCTACAACCGTCTCTCCTGATGCCAAAGACTAAGCACACCAGACCTAGAGAAGTGGACCCCCCCCCCCATCCCTAACGTACACAACATTCTGACCACTAAAGACCAAATTTCCAGTTTTCGGTGAATGGAACCTTTTTCGTTCGAACTGTACTGATTCAGGAGATTTACACTCGTTCACTTCCAGCTCCTGTGCGGGGCAGAATACCACATAATACCGGGATCACAACCTTGATCCTAATCCCTATCTGCTGCTGCCTCACTCTTAGTCTATCCAATGCCGTTGCCTCCAAGGACAGTATAGGGGCAAACAATGGCCTTGTTCCCATTACCAGATGAAATGCCATCCATTCTCTCTATTGACACGTCCCACTCCGGCACCAGCGAAGCAAACCCTCGTTCTATTTAACCTGTCTCTCGTTGCGAAAGGCCCCATCCATCCATATATACCTAACCTGACTGTGTAGCCGACAGTCAGAACCTCATCTTTGTGTCCAGCCTCGTTGGGGTGGACCTACCCGTCGCCATGCGTCTCCACATCCAGGGCACTAAACGCTCATCTTCCAGCACACAGAGAACGGAGTTGCAGGATGCACCCATCTCTTCCAGCGCTGTGCTTTCTTTAAAGTCGCGACTTGCCGCTTGCTTGCCATTGTTTGACCTGCTCACATTCTCATATAATCAAGTCCTCCTTCA
Source organism: Panulirus argus (assembly GCA_038088735.1). Classification (NCBI taxonomy): domain Eukaryota; kingdom Metazoa; phylum Arthropoda; class Malacostraca; order Decapoda; family Palinuridae; genus Panulirus; species Panulirus argus. Next base: position 6,389 of record JAYMFT010367219.1, read on the forward strand.
GCTGATCATATTAACTTCGGAGATCGGCAAGTTCCCCGGTAACGTGGCTAAGCCGATGTCTCAAGAAGAGGCACAGCTGCTTCTATCCAGCGGTGAACCTACCTACGTATTCGGTAATCATGATCGCTAATTTCACTGTCAAGAAATGACAACAGACAGACAAGCCCCTTTGCATGACTTGGGGTCAACGCGGAACAAGTGAGCATCATCAGGCCTTCATTGCGTTACAGCAACCTCTGTGTAACAGCTTTGTTACACACAGACATCAAGTAAGTCGAGCGATTTGAGGAGTATCCTGCATAGAGTTCTGTCATTTGCTTCAACGAGAGACTGGCACAAGTTGACCCTGTTTTTAAGATTTGGTAAAGTGAGATCAAAGCTTCGTTAAGTACAACGAATACGTTATATGTGGTCACGGGAGAGAATGGCAATGTTTCAGGATGTAGATATCACTTGTCTGTACCTTCCACTAAGTCATCGGCTGCTGATGGTAACTTCTTCTTAAGACTATCAAACAGTCCTTTACTTCAAGTGCTTCTCTGATCATAGATCTAATTAATGTCTTTTAATGAGCTGTGGTTATGTTTTATTAATTTTACGTATCTAATAACTGAATCTACAGCGATAACTTGTGTTTGTTGATAGCCTAGCCCGTCCGATTGCAAATGGTAGTGGCAAACGTTATGGAATTAAACATAACCTACCTCACTAGCCTTTTAATTAGCTGACGTTATTCAGATTAATTGACGTAATTCATCATTAATGTCAGAGGTTCTCTTACAGACTACTATAACCAGCATTTGCATGTTATGGTGTTGTGGACGGACAGGTAACTGAATATTTTAACTGTCTTCAGCGGCTGTGGTCTGGCGTGTTACCGTCTCCAGCATGGGGTCCCGCGCTGGAGGGAGACAAGCAGGCGTGGACTGAGTACGTGGCCCTCCACCCCCTCCAGCACCGCCTCCTCCACCATGAATTTGAGGACAAACGGCGGAGGCCGGCGCGACCCGTCCCCGAGACGGTGCCCTTGGGGGACACGCCGCGCCCCGCTTAACCAAGCGAGACCAGAGGAGACGACGCCGCCATCTCCTTAAAAGTCCAGCCGCTCGGAAAGGCTTCCTCCTCCCTCCCGGAACTCGTCTTGTGTCTCGTGTCTCCAAAAGCCTTGTCGGGGATCACGAAGAGTTCCAAGGTCCTCGTCCTCTTCGGCGTTCTTCGTGGTGTAGAGATTTCTTGGACGTTTGAGATGGAGGTCCAGTGTGTGGAGCGATGGGCTGTTATCCGAGCCTTATTTTTTGCGAGTATATTTTTAAGTGTGGAGTTAGGGTCAAGAATTGATTATGAGGGATCCAGACTTCCAATTTTGTTTAAAGACTTCAAGATCTTAGCTGTGTATCCCATATGTTGTTAAGTTAGTTGATTGTCAGAATATAATTAAACTGTATCTATTCTTATAAAGATGTCTCGTATGTGATCTTATTTTTACTATATCCTGTTAAACAACTGTCATTATCTGACCTTGTTCGACTGGCCTCACTCACAGGTTTGTGAGAGGAGAAAATCTTAATGTATAAAGTGGATATTTTGATGCCTGACTTTATAAATGTTTGTAAGTTTCTTATAAAATGTTATAATGTCAAGTGTTATCATCTTTCGATAACTCAAATTGATTTTTATAAATAACTGAAAAGATTGATTTATCTGTAAATATAAAAAGCATTTATATTAGGTGAAATTACCTGTGATATTTTATACCATTGTGTACTTCAGTAATTATGTCTTTAGTACGTAACTTCCTTATTGACGAGTTGTTAGTCAAAAGGAACAACCATTAAATAAGCAGTTAGTGTGTAGTTGGCAACAGCGTTCCCTAGAGGCCGGGAACCTTGCCTAAGAAGTGACTGTTAAACAACCCAATCGCTGACGAAGAGACTTAACAAGCCTAACGAAGTTTTCCAGTTAATTATTCGCATCACCAAATGTACTCCTTTCCGTTGTGCATTCCTACCTTCTTAGTCAGTTCCTTTTGTTACTAACTCTGTATCTTCTTGGATATCTGAAGGACTGTGAGCATTCGATATCTTAAACATCTCAGTCATAAAGAATGTGCTGACTATAGGCTGCTGTTAGCTATAGGAAGATATCTCATATAGCAAGGCTATAATGAATAGTTCATGATAGGCTACGGCACTGTGTGGCCGTTGGCAACTCGAGGTTGATTTGACCGTTGTGTTGTTGTCTCTTTCTTCCCCTACACCACTTAGCTTAGCATTCTTACCCTCTAACAAGGAGCTAGAATATATTTTTCGACAATGAGTGCCTGTTTGTTTAAGCATGCTGAGTGATTAAATAGGGGAAGATTTCCAGTGTTGTGTGGCAGATATATTGCACGGACTATTTCAAGTCGTGGCAACTGGGGGAAGAAAATAAGACATCGTTTATAAGCTTAATTTTGGCAAAGATGAATGCTCTAACAGAACAAAAAGCTGTTCATATGTCCCCCTTTTTTTTTCCCCGTCTATGAAGCGAGGAGAAACGAGTACGGAAGAAATGCGCCAATGAATTCGTCGGGAGCGTTGTTACCGGATTCTGCCTGCTCGAGGTTGCACCGCGAATGAAAAATCGGCTCAAGCTAGGCTATATCGTTCTTAGGCTAGGGTAAACGTCCTAAGCTATGTCATTCGGACAGTCTCGTCAATGAACTTCTTAGTCCAAAGGAGCCTACATTTCACTGCAACTGGAAGTAATGCATCCTTGGGCCTCTGTCTAGGAGCCTTCAGTAAGGTCCTGCCTAACATCAAGCCACGCAAAAAAAAAAAAAAAAATGCCCCATAAATTCGCATGAAATAGAATATTCAATTATCATTTTCTTCTCGTTATTCCTACCCCAGATAACGAAGCGTTCCAACAAGCCAAAATACACCCCTCACGGACGAGATCAGAAAACGATGACAGAAACTCTAGAGCCATGAAAATAAAATAAAAAAAGAATTGTCCGGACACGTACGCGGGAGTTGACAAGTTGGACCTTATGGCGCGCACGGCCGAGCATTGACAAAGGCCGTAAACTCTGGTTGGGCGCGGGCGAGTGGCGTCACAATCGAATGTCGCGCGATTTTTATAAGTCTCGATTTTTGGGAGCTTCTTTCTCGCCTTTAAGAACATATTACATTTTGCTGGGAGAGCGCTGTGGCCGTGGTCTCATCAAGAGACGGTAGAAAGTCTCACGTGATGCGCGTTTTGATTCGTTGTACAGTGCTTACAGAAATATTATTCTTGAACGATTTCCCCAAAAATGGTTTAAGAGATTTGTTTTTTCATTGTATATAAGCTTGTTGTGGTAGTATACATCTAAACAAAAGCTTAGTTTGCCAAGTTGAATAACCGTATGATATGCCGAGAGGTTGAAAGAAAAAATGCTTTTCCTATTTCCAAGAACTAGAAAAGAAAACTAACTTTCTAAGTTTATTTTAAGAAAAACATTCCATGTACAGATATTTTTCTCCATTACAAACGACCTTAGCTAGTTGTAGTTGATAGTACGATCACCAGATGGAACTGAAAGCCAGAGATGAAAGTTTCCATATTTATGAATTTTTTCATTAAACTTTCCAATCTTGTTATGTATATATACCTTAACCTTTCGTCCCTGACTCCCAGAAAAGCCATTTCTCGAATGATGTTCTGGCTGTGTTAACGAGCGTGTTTCCTCGCCGGTAGTTTGCCAAACATAGTGTGTTAAAAAGTGACTCAATTCTCAGGAATTGAAGAACAAGGTCGTCTTCTTCCGGGAACAGCGTCTGGGTTGTTAAATATGCCCGATAACCTACAGAATCAGGTGAGAGTTGGGTACAAAGGTCCTTTTAGTCGCTTTATTCCACCTGTATTCTCATGATCATGTAATATAATGGCTAAGGGAGCCGTCCAGACCTGCTTGTGATTTTTTTTTTATACGCATAGGAAGTCCGATTTAATTTATGGTGACACATATATCCTTGCCAAGGAAGTAATTTTAACTTTCACGTGGTTAAAATGCAGAGGATTCTTGTGTTGGTCTCCCGCGGCTTCCAGTGTTTTTCTAAAGATTAACGTAAGTAGATTATGGTTTGCTCTGTTATTATTTCGGACGTTTGTGCAAAATGTTTCTGATCCACCAAGTTTTTTCGCGTGTTCGAGAAAAGTATTATTATTGTAGAGGGTAATTATTACCGTATTTTAGATTTTGTCATTTATATGCACACGGGATTGGCAGGAAGTATGTGCAGTTGTCGTTGGAATTACGCACTGCATATTGCCTGCGTTGAGCACATTATCATTTATTAGTTATCGAGAAAGCGACTGATTTGACGAAACTGTAATTGTTCGTTGATGATTATTTGTTTTCCATATGCTTTGGCATTTATAGATTTATAGTACAGAAACTCGAAAGATAACTGACTTATTTTTTTCTAATACGGGGAAACGTTTGCAGTGGGAGAATAAGTTCTATATCCAGTAACTGGCATTATCACCCATCTTAAATAATATTGAATTCCTCGAAGTGGGAACGGCTCTGAAGACAGTGGGAAATGTGGGTTTAGGTACAGCGACTTTCGTACAGACTAGACAAATTAAGGTTAGCCGTAGCATAGACTAGTTTTATCGACCTAAATCATTCCTAGGTTAATCGACCTTACCTGGCCTAGCTGAGACTAGGATGACCTACCTTCCCTAGCCAAACTAGGCTTACCGATTTGTCAGTTCTAGGATATTCGATCTTGCCTAGCCTAGGATACACTAGCTTGGGATACCCTACCTTACTTAAAGCCTAGGAAAGCAGTTTTATCTGGTATAGCCAAGTTGAGGTAGCATACTTTAATATACTTAGCAACTAAACACATAATGGTAGAACGAAACTGATTAATTACCCTCATTTCTTACTTTATTGTGGTTGTTTGATCGCTCCAGAGAAAAATTTGCCCCGTGCGTAGTTAAGGTGCCAGCTAGCTTTTCAAAATGTTTAATGACCCCCAGCATTTGACCACGTAGCATGTTTTGCGCCTTTTATCGTAAGATCGATTTTAATTCGTCGCTCACACACTTCCCTGACGTGCCAGGTAGGCACTTAACCGTGAGCATTACAAGTTAATGTCGCTCCAAGAATTCATAGCAACGGAGTTTTTTTGAAGAGATGATTTATGGTGGACCAGTACATACTAAGCTCCCGACATTTTTTTTTTTTCCGTTAGACTGTGAGAGCGCCATAAATTAAAAACTACACGAGGAAAGCAACTTAAAATTGCAGTGTAATCCTTATTTTTTCATTCGCATTACCCCCAATAAAACGTGAAGAAAAGAATTTAGGAATACTTACCATGTCGATAAAACAGAAAGAGCCATTACAGAACTACGGAGCAATGTTCCTCTCCAATTCTGTTTCTTAAGCAAGAAACGTTATCCTGAGGACGTAGGTAAATGAGTTGTTCTCGGACGGCTTGCCCGGCACTTTTTTTTTTTTCTTTTTGTGGAAATTCGGATAATTCATTGCTTCGCTTGGGATTTAACGACATTTTGTATAATGTGTTGCGGTTATCGAAAATCTTCTGCATGTGTCGTCGGAGTTGGAAGAAAAATAGACTAAGCTTACATTAGATTGCATGAAGGCTGTTTCGAATATTATTTTCTCTTTTCAATTTTGTACTGTACAGCAAACCCAACTCCGGACGTGGGGCGTTCATTCATTTATGCTTTATTACGAGGATTTTTTTTTTTTCTGTACCGTGTACCCTGTGTACATTACTGTTGGTATTCACTTACCGGCACCCTAAAGGGATGAGTTCATAGGAAATGCCAAAATGACTTAGTCATATGTATTTATGTTCGTATCGCCACAGATGTAATAATTCCTTTGGTTCGCATCTAAACTTTTTTTTTTAGGCAGTCATATAATCAAAGTTGCACATCATAAATAAATCCTAAGCTTCAGAAATGAATCATTAGTTAAAGTCGTGCCTGAACAGGTAAATCCAAGCCATAATTTTTTTTTTTTTGACGTTTCATAGTTTAAGAATATTTAGTAATTCATAAATGAAACATTAACTGAAAAAAGGACAGTTTTCATAGGATTTAGGTGTGATTTTGCATAAGTTTATGATTATTGTTGTATTACTTTTTTTCGTTATGGTAAATAACGTTTGTTTGCTCTTCATTCAACTGACCTAAATGATTCGTAAGATAATGATGATACAGAGGAACGTTGTAATTCACATCGAACGGTAAAGCTCAGCTCAGAGTTCTTCAGAGTTGAAAGTGGCGATGTTGACACTGGTGGTTTGTAAGTCGAGGAGACCGTTACTGGGAATTCTTGACTTGTGTAACGCTGGGCAGTTGGTTGACTAGAGGTTCGGGTTTCCCATGTATTTCCCACGAGACGTATTTATGTAACGCCGCAATATCCTAACAAAGAACTGAGGAACTCGCTCTTTTTACGAACCCGCTGAGTTTTAGTATTATTTTTAGTTTTTTTCCACCATACTACAGTCACAGATTTGTTCATTGCTTGATAAGTGCAAAAACCACTACGCGTTTAAGAGGAAAGATCCATAAAGAATGTCAAAATGACAGTTAACAAATGCGCCTATTGTTAGTGATAATGATAATGGATGAAAATTTATTCATAGTTCATTTCCTGTGACTTACACGTCCAAACGTAATATTAAAGTAGGAGGAAAGTGCAAAATGACTGCCTGTCCTTGGGTATTTAAGCAGACCACCTCGCCGAACACCCCCTCCCCCAGCGGCTGCCACAGAAAAACCCAATATTTGCCACTGTTGTAAGACCAGAGACGTACACACACACACACACACACACACACACACACACACACACATCTCTCCAGTCCTTCAGCGCAACGGTACGGAATATTTTCAAATGCCTTTTAATTCCCTTTTCCAAAACGCAATGCCTTTTCCGCCATCAGAATGTCGTTGTACAGTTACTGTCAGAGAACACGTTACGGTATCGTATGTTGTCGGATATGCAAAAAAAAAAAAAAAAAAAACGTTGCATGGCATCCATGACCAGGGCATATATTTTAAAGCGTAGCGCGCATTTGTTTCCACGTAACTAGCGATTTTGATGTATTTAAAGTGGTGAGGACTTCCGAACAAAGTGATTTCTTTCCACTGCGTAATAGAAGTTTCGTCGACTCCCAGGTCTTGGTTCTCAAACCTTAGTGCTTGACGGGGAGTTAATTGAGGAATGTTTCGCTGCTTTGTGTTTTGTTGTCGTGCGTCCATTGGGTACTGCTGGGTCTTCAGGTCCTACGTCGCTTCCTGTTGATGGCACGACCCACGGTACGACGACCCTTGCCCTCCCCTCTGCCCTCCCCACCCCTCTAGCTTGCCTTTCCCTCACCCCACCGAGCGTGGCCTCACGTCCATCACACTAGGCTTCATCATTATGCTTTTCTCCCTCTCTCGCTTGCTTTCCCTCGCCCCCACCAAGCGTGGCCTCACGTCCATCACGCTGGGCTCCATCATTATACCTTCCCTCCCTCTTCCTTGCCCTCACTACCCCAGCAAATGCATCGGATTATCAAAGGAGTGCATCAGCAAATAGTATCATAGTCAGTAAAGATTACCAACCAATCGTTTCTCCGTTATTAACAGACGTGATTCTGGCTTTTTTTTTTTTTTCCTATACTCTCGTGTGACAGTGTGTGCGTTACGTAGTGTGTCTGTCACGCTCTCTCGCCATGGCTATGTTGCAGTGTTGACTTTACCGCCACGCCCCGTTACTCGTGTTACTCTCCAAGTAGTTTCTGTATGTACAATGTGCAGTTGTGCGCCCACTGGCTTGTGTACAGAGATGTGTACATGACTTACGTACGTATCGGCGTGCATAGAGAAATGACTTGTTGGATCTAAACCATCGTTTCGATTTCCTGTATCGGTAAAGGACAGAGATACGCGTATGGTACCTGTGTTACCACGAGGTCAGCAATGTCTGTACAAGGTTCTCGCAGTATAAGGTCGGCCTCAGTGACGTCATCATTCCCCTCCCCCCTGCCCCCCGCCCCCTTCGAGTGACCTACGACCTTTCCCAGAGATGACACCCTCCTCCTGTATCGAAGTGACCTTTGACTTGCCTAAGATGACAGGCCTCGCTCACCCCCCATCCGCCTGACCTTCGACCTACCCCAGCCAGATAACCAGACACCACCCCTCCCCCCCTATGAATGTGATTTAGCTCCTCCAGAGGGTGACCCTTGGCCTATCTCTCCTTCAGGTTACCTTTAACGTGGTTTTCTATCGAGGTGACGACCTCTCCCTCCCCCCTCCCCCACCCCCTACCTCCGAACTACTCTGCGGAGCACCTAGTTTGATGGGGGATGGACTCCTGCGTGTACTTTGGCGTACCTTTTCCCTCAGGGACGACTCGGGCTGCTTAAGTTGGACCTGCCTTCCCCTTCCCCTGAACCTTGACCTCTCTTCCCTCAAGTCTTCTCGTACAAGGTAAACATTTCATCCACTGAGCACGGCCGTACGTACGACCTAGTGCAGAACCCTCATGAGAAAGGGGGGGGGGGAGGGTGTCGGTCCTGTGGTTGTGTAAAATACAAACGAGTCCTCCATTTCTTCGCCCGTCGTACACGTCTGGCTATGGGTTAGTCGTCTCAGTTGTTTTAAAAGGAGATTCTCTTGTGATGGCTCGAGGCCTCTTGACTTCGGGTCGGAAGGGGGCCATTTTGAAACCAGACAAGAGTCTAGAGAACGCCACGAGAGAGAGAGAGAGAGAGAGAGAGAGAGAGAGAGAGAGAGAGAGAGGCCCGAGAGACTAGTAGTAGTTCGTAATCATCTTACCATTCCGCGTGGACTCGTCCTCTTCCCCTGGGGGAAGGAGGTTGGGGGGGAAGAGGGGGCTGCTGTTGACCTAACTACAGTCTCCCCGTTGACCCGGTAATCCTGCGTTATTCGCCTCTGGGAATTGGTATTTCGCTGACGACTTAATGACCGCGGTAACAAATTAGGGAGACAATCGCTAGAACAGATGGTATTCTTTTTTTATAAGTATTTTTTCTTTTTTCACAGTGGAAGGAAGCAACTGGTGTGTGGGCACAGAGAAAGCACAGTAGGTCCCACAAATTGTGGGGAGGAGGTGGGTGGGTGGTGGGACGGGCCGGCTGGCTGGATGTTCCCAAGGGCAATCTTTGGGAGAGCCTTTTCTCTTTACCACCTCGACACCCTCACACACTAGGGACACACAACGGTCTGGCGCGGGAGGGAAGGGCCGCCTCCGCCTACTGGGGGTGAGAGAGAGAGAGAGGGACCACTTAGCTCCTGCTGGTGGTGAGAGAGAGAAAGTACCACCTTGCTCCTGCTGGTGGTGAGAGAGAGAGAGTACCACCTTGTTCCTGCTGCTGGTGGTGAGAGAGAGGTACCACTTAGCTTCTGCTGGTGGTGGTAGAGGTGGCCCACCTTGCTCCTGCTGGTGATGTACCAGCTGCTGTTGGTAGGACGTAGGTGGGTGAGGGAGGGGGGGGGGGGTAGTAGTGAAGCTCCACCGTTGGGCTTTAGTGAAGGTAGGGATCGTCTGGCAGCGTCCAGGGTGTGTGAGACGGGAGTGGAGTAGGGGTCGGGGATGGTTTGTGTGTGTGCGGGTGTGGTTTCTTGCGGTGCGAAGGGGGAGGAGTGGGAGGGAGGTGTGTGTGTGTGTGTCAAGGGGTGATAGGCCAATGTGGTTGTGAGGGGGAGGGAGGAGTAGGTTGAGTGGTTGTCCAAACACGTGGGCTCCGCAAATGGATGGAGATTAAACCAGACATTTTAACACGGGGGAAAAAAAAAAGAAGTCTTTCGTGTGTCTTAATAGTACGGGAAGAAAAGATCACATTACTCGGTATATTAAGATTCACATTTTTGATACCGCTTTGAACGGTTGTCGTATACAGAGCGATGCAAGCAAGCTTAAAGAGGAAGAAAAGCTTTTGAGTGTCAGCTTGACGTACGGTAGAATTTGTGACCGGTACCGGGCGTGTTGTACACACACACACACACACACACACCTGGGTCGTCGAGGGAGGTCGTCTTCGCTGTCTTCCAATAACGCTTTTACCGGACGGGGAGTGAGTGTGTTCACACGCACCCACACGCTCTCTCTCTCTCTCTCTCTCTCTCTCTCTCTCTCTCTCTCACTCACACAACGTCCACAGACTCGCAGTTGCTGCCCACGCCCGCCGAGTGTTTCGGCGCAAATGGGCGACTCGCCTCGGAAGCTGAATTAAGGGAGGGTCAGGAATGAGTGGGCGGCGCGCTTGCTCAGGGGAGATCTGCTGGACCAGCAGGAGACGTGCGATCCTGGACGGCTGGAAAGAGGGGGGAGGGGAGGGGATGAAGGAGGAGGGGGGATAGGGGGGATGAAGGAGGAGGGGGGATAGGGGGGAGGAAGGAGGAGGGGGGGATGGAGGGAGGAGGAGGAGGAAGGAGTCTCTGGAGGGAATCCTCGTTGAGTAACGAACGAGTAATGGAGTTGGGAGATTATTTCTCCAGGTTTACCTACCTCCAGGAGGTGTTGGGGGTTACTCGGAGGTCCCCCCTAGCCCAGCTCTCTGGTGGTGGTGTTTGGGGAGGCGGGAGGAATGAGGAGGGAGGAGGGATTCGACCGCATGAGTTGGTAATGTGGTGTTCCTTAATGCCACTGATGTTATATTAGCTCAGGGGAGACCGTGAAGGTAAGGTGATGAAATATGAAGGTTCCCCGGGGTCCCAGCGGCTCGAGTGAGGGAGGCATAGAGGCGGTGGCGGTTATATACCAGCGTTGCTGGATGTGGTCGCTGGCTTCTGCAAGTGTTGGTAGATGTGGTCGCTGGTTTCTGCAAGCGTTGCTGCATGTAGTCGTTGGCTCTTGCAAGTGTTGGTAATTGTGGTCGTTGGTTTCTGCCAGTGTTGGTAGATGTGGTCGTTGTTGTCTACCACTGTTGGTAGATGTGGTCGCTGGTGTCTGCCAGTGTTGGTAGAAGCGGTCATTGGTTTCTATATATACCGAGGGCGCTTCTGCAGTGATAGACACGCTACAGATACAGCTGTAGTCTGGTTGATGGGACCCTGTTGTATGAAGACCCGGCCTCCATACCTCCATATGGAAGTGGAATACGCCAACAGACCACAATTTGTCTATGCAAACAGGACGCAAGTTCGTGTGTGTGTGTGTGTGTGTGTGTGTTTGTACTCCGTCGGGAGGAACTCAGGTCGCTCGTAGGGTTGACAGTTGAATATTCCACGAGTTGATTCGCCGGACGGTTGCCGGACAGGGCATCACCCATGGCTGGTGGAGGGAGGAGTAGCTTCACACAAGGGGTCGGACAAAAATCATCTTCACGGATGGTGCCAGATGGAATTCGGAAGGAGGAGACGCGCACCTCGAAAGTTATGTCGGGCTGGCTGCTCTCTCTCTCTCTCTCTGTAAATAACTCTCGGATTTAAGGTATAACTTAAGATGCACTTATTATAACTGCTTTGGAAAATGGTATAACTGTAGATCTTATAACTCTGTCTTGACACCACGCATGGCTTCAAGGTTCCTTGACGTGGTCTCTGGAGAGCTTCAGCTTCAGTGCCCCCCCCCCCCCCGACTGTCACGGCCGGTTCCAGTCGGCCTGGAGCCAGTCAACGCCATCGATCCAGTCCTCCAGGGGTGGACTGGATAAAAAAAAAAAAAGTTCCAGCCATGATGATGCTCATCGATGAAAAATATCTCAATTTTTTTTTAATACGTTTTTCACGGTGTTTTATCATCTTTTTTTTTTCCCTATTCGTAAGTTCGTCCGTCTATTGTATATTTTGAGCCGAAGTAGTTTTATTTGTTTTTCGATTGTTTTTGTCTCTGTTTCTTGTTTGATATTTATATTTGGTGTGATTAGTATGTGTGTGTGTGTGTGTGTGTGTGTGTGTGTGTGTGTGTGTGTGTGTGTGTGTGTGTGTGTGTCTGTGTTTTTCTGTACTCTTTAAGAACGGGAAATGGTAAGAATATATGAGTTGTCGATCATGGCAACGCACTCTCTAGGATGAGCGACCCTCCTCTCATCCTCCACGTCCCGTTGTTAAGGAAGAGTCAGCCGTTGGGCGTTGCTTTTTGTCGCTGGTGCGCCCACAGCATCCTCCGCTGCGCCGTCCCACTTGCACTCGCGAAGTGCCCTGCGTCTTTGAGACGCGTCGGACGGTTTCGGGTGTCATAATACAGGAGGAGGAGGGAGGAGGAGGCGGTTTCATAGAGAGAGAGAGAGAGAGAGAGATGAAACGCTGGGTCGAGTCATTTCTTACTCCTCTGTACTTGTTTTTTGTTGTTCTGTACTTCCCCGAATCGGTTTATCTCCAACGTAATCCAATCTCTCTCTCTCTCTCTCTCTCTCTCTCCATTTCGTTTTTTTTTTCTCATTGATAAACGCTCGTCTTTCTACCTCTTCGTTCTGAAAAGGAAAAAGAAAATCCGCCCTCTTCCCTTTTTCTATTTGTAGCGCTCGCTCGTTTTCTATACTTCCTTTTGTTTGGAGTAAATTTTCCTCTGGCGTTGTGGTGGTGGTTCTTCTTCCGCTCGCGTACCACAGCCACGGCCGCTGCACCTGGGTTCGAGGACCTGGGGGGAAAGGAAGGGAGGGGGGGGGGCAGGAATTGCTCCCCGGAGTCCGTTCTCTGTGGCGCCAGGTTGTGGTGGACGCGGGGGATATCCGGATTTAAGCAACAAGGACTTTTCTCCGCGGTGAGATAAAATCCAATTTACTCCTGAGTTAAGATAAAGAAAATAGGAAAAAGGTTTCCACCCCCTCCTTTATTGTAGCGTCCGAGGTGGTGGTGACGTTGCAGTTAGTTAGTTAGGGCATGCCGGGCCATTGACGGAACTGGTCAGTAGGGCGATGGTCATCGTTGATCAAGGCGTATTGGGGTGATCTGTGAACCGTGGTCCCTCGCTTTCTTTAAGGGCATGTAATACAGGAGGGGAGGACTTCCAGTCCCACCCCCTCCCCTCTGCTCTACCGGCCAGCTTTTAAGTTGTTGTATAGAAGTAGCGTTTTGGAAAGACGGTAAAACAGTCGTGATGTGTGGCATAGATTTCCACAGCAGTTCGAGCACAGATGAGATAGATGTTTGTATACAAGTCCATGGCTTCTGGAAGGGTGGCAACGCACTCCTAAGTCTGGCGAGATCACGCACTCGGTTATCGCACATGTTATCACATACTCAGTTTTCACATTAGGTTATCACGCACTGATTTATCATAGTTATCACGCACTAAGCTATCACAGTTATAACGCACTCGGTTATAACACAGTTTCAACGCACTCGGTTATCAGGCACCAATTTATCACTCGGTTATCACACTCCGTTATCACGCACTGAGTTATCACACTGTTATCCCACATTTCACTCGCGCCCTTGAGCGCGCCTGCGCACACACCCCGACAGCCACATTACCACACCGTTTAGGGTGAAGACGATTTAAACCCCTACCCCTTCGAGAGGAGAGGTCAGGTCAGAGGTCATCGTAGTGCCCCTCGAGTCGAGCCGTCGTGGTGGATCGAGGTGAGAGGCTGCTTGAAGACACACACGCGGCCTCTGAGGAATGAATTCAAAGACGCACCTTAAAAAAAAGAAGTTTCCGAACTTTACGGGAGAGTGCAAGAGCTTAGCTGTGCGAAAGCTTAGGTGTGCGAAAGCTTAGGTGTGCGAGAGCTTAACTGTGCGAGAGTTTAGCTGTGCGAGAGTTTAGCTGTGCGAGAGTTTAGCTGTGCGAAAGCTTAGCTGTGCGAAAGCTTAGAACTGCGGGAGCTTAGCTGTGTGAGAGTTTAGCTGTGCGAGAGCTCGGCTGTTAGTTCAACACACTCAGATTATCTCGGATGATCTGAGTGGACTGATCGTGTAGATTACATCAGGTGTCAATTATGAGTGGACAGAAATCAGTAAACCAATAAATAAAAAGGGAAAAAAAATAATTCGGGGAAGGGGGATGTGGTTGGGTAGGGGGGAGGTTTGTACCGAACAACAGAAAACGGGGTGCGATTAGTCTCCTGTCATGGCTCGGCCGACATCAGTCGTAAGATCTTTATGTAAATTAGATGTTTTGCAGACTCTACCCAACCTACGCTGGTTCCGTTGCTGTGTTCGTTAACCAGAAACCCCGTCAGGTAAGGAGAAATAGGGATGAATTAAATGAATTGTATATAAAAGTTATACACGTTAATGATGCCTTGATTCAGTGCGTTATCCGAATGCAAATGTTGAATCACAAACTAACGTAATGAGTGTAAGACATGAGGATGTTAATTTTATGGTGGTATTCAACTGTACTGCCGAGCGACAGTGGTTCGAGAAATGATTTACTACCGAAAGAGGCGGTTTTAGTACAGTTTTTTTTCTTTTACGTGAGTAGTACAGTTACGGTACAGTAGAAGGTGGGGGTGTTTGTTGCGTTTTTACAAAACGACCTGTAAACCGCAGCTGTAAGGCGAGCGGGGTGGATCAGTCTTCGTGAAATCCAATTACAGGCAGTGCTCGCGGCTGACTAGGAATATGAGAGGTAAGGAATGGCTCGTGTGTTGCCCAGGAAAATATCCTCAAAAATGTTTGAAAACTGTGTCCGTGTGTGTGTGTGTGTGTGTGTGTGTGTGTGTTGCTGTAGGAAATCATGTATTTTCTTTTTTTCTTTTTTTTTTTGCATCTAAACATGGCGCACGACACGTCTTCACGTGACCCACAAAGAAAGACTCTCTCGCCGCCGCCCCGCCCCCCCTATTGCACTGAAAGAAAGTTCATAATGCGAGGATCTGTCGGCAACAGACCCGGGGGCTGGAACGTCGTAATTTCTTAATTAAGCGGGATCGGTAGAGCAAAGGGGTATAACGTGGAATTTATTTTTTCTTTTTCATTACAGTTTTGTGAACACGAGGCATGTAATAAGAGGCAACCCCCCCCCTCTCTCGCCCCCCCACATCCACTCTGGAATTGAGGTATCTTGAGAGGAAGGGGGGTGGGATGGGAGGTGGAAGGGTGCGTTTACAGGCCATTGTAATACCCCTTCCGTTGTACTACCCCTTCCGTTGTACTACCCCTTCCGTTGTGCTACCCCTTCCGTTGTATTACCCCCTCCGTTGTGCTACCCCTTCCGTTGTATTACACCTTCCGTTGTGCTACCCCTTCTGTTGTACTGTCCCTTCCGTTCTACTACTAACACCTTCCGTTGTATTACCCCTCCTGTTGTGTCGCCCCCCTTTCCCCTCGCACGCCACGCGCCTCTCATATAATAGACTCTGCCCGGTATTCCCTCCCACCCACCATTTGTCATATTGTCGCCAGGTCCCGACGCAGGCTGATGGGCATGCAAATGCCATTAAACTTGTATCAATTATTTACGCTAATCACCAGTTTACTGAGGGAAAAACACGGGGTCATTTGCGCGATGTCATTCGGACTAATGATATAGACGATTCGCGGACTTAAAACGCCGATTTTACAGACGTAAACGCCCGTTCAGCGATTTACAGGCCGTCGGTACACGGTATGATTTACCGCCGGCCAAAAGAAAATGGGAAGCTGGGGGTGTTCGGTCATTAGTCACTTGTGGAGAGTAAAAATCCAGCGGTCGGCCGCTGCGCAGGTCGTTCTTCATGGAGAACAGCAGCCATTACCGGCTCTTGTTCCGCTGGTTCATTTATTGGGATAAATGGTGCAGTGTAAGGGGGGGGAGGAGGGGGGAGATTGTTATGGGGGGGGGG
>JAYMFT010367239.1:0-22127 GCA_038088735.1 Panulirus argus
ATTAGCTCTGGATCATTTCTGTACTAGTTAGTCTTTTGAGGAAAGATATCTAAATCAATTGTTGTAACTTAGTTGAACTTCTGGTCACCAGGTGGGAGCATGTGTCTTGTGAAAGCACATGACTGCAATAGTGAGGGACACGGGACATACAGTTACAGACGATGGCCATATATTGAGGTACGAGGGACATATTCCAACAGATGGAGGCCATAGTGAGGAGCACGGGACATACTGTAACAGACGGAGGTCACAGTGAGGTACAGTATACAGGGCGGCGGCCATAGGTAAAAGGGACAGTTTCTACCCTCCAGAACACTATATAAGGCATGTATTGAGACTACAGTTTGGGTGAGCATGCTGACTTTGGGAGACGGTCCTGGAACCATAATGTGAGCCAGTTGTAGACCAGTGGGCCAACCTGTGGGCTCGATGTTGTGGACCAGATGTTATGGAGCACGTGTAGTGGACGAGAGGGCTCTATTTTGTGGACGAGGTGTTGTGAAGTACTTGTAGTAGACCTGTGGATCAGGTACTATCAAACCTGGAATGGACCTTATGTAAGGGTACAGGTGTTGTGGGTTGAGTGTGTCACATGAGATGCGTCCGTAAGTGTACGTGGCAAGGCCGTTTATGAAGACCAGTAAAATATATACAATACTTATGATGTTAAACTACAACACTCCATTACATTTAGAAAAAAAAATAAAAGCATTTTTAGCCCACTGAAGTTCCATTTTTGTATTTAGGTCTCAGTCTGTCCTTGAACATTCAAGCAAGCACGGCCATTAGTCTCTACTGACAAAGGCAGAGATAGATAGAGAGAGTCGTTGCAGTCTTTTACCAAAGAGCTTACGAAAATTAAATATGAAGAAACGGAAAAAAAAAATCAAAAAAGATCAAACAAGACATAAACAACATAGCACAGCCCATGTAGCATGACCATCAAACAAAGGAAAAATTAAAGCATGACAATGATGCGTGAAGCGTGTGTCTGTTTGTGGGATGTTCAAATGCCGCCTCTCTCCTGCTGCTGCTCTTTTACCAGCTAAGATTGTTCCTTACTCGCATCAGATTGTGTTTCTGTTTCCATCTCCTTGTTCTGCTACAGTAGGCGCATTTATAGATCACGTCACATATAGATATATATGTTTTTGTCACAAGTGTAACCTTTGTGACCAGCTTAGTGACATACAAACTGAAGAATGCCCTCAGAGAGGCTGTTAGAATGACAGTGAGCTTATTTTGCTTGTTTTTGTGGGCTGACGCGGAGCAAAATCTCCGCGTTATATCTGCTTGGTCGACAGGAGAATGAACGAACGCATTACCTGTTATGTGAAATGGTAAGGATTCACTTAATGGGTTACCTGCCCGGCAAATTGGTCTCGTCAGATCTATAATTCTAATACCAGCAACACTGAGTAATTCCTTCTCCTCAACAAACTATCAAAGTTACTAACCAAACATTGGATTCTGATGAATTCGCTGATCGCTGGATATCATTTTCAAAACATGAAATTACTCTCAAAATGATGGTAGTTACTGTTACACCTTCCAGACAATAAGGCTGTATCTGTGTAGGTAAGATTGCTATTGTCGTGGTAGCCAGTGTTTAGTGACAAGAAACATGTAGCAGGTCTCTGGTTTTGATCTGAAGGTACAACGGCGCACGTAATGCAGCAGTCGTCGGCAGAGATGCGGTTCGCGACAGTAACCTTCAGCAACCGATGTTCGAGACATCGCTAAAAGAGTGACTGAATGACCTACTCCGGTGAACCGAGGTCGGCTGAACGAATGGTCCTGATGTAGTAGTGTAGGACATCTGTGATCATACTTTATGTGAACATGAGTCGTGTTGTGGGTGATAGAACCAAGTCAGTGTTGACACCCAGGCCATCACATGAAGAACCCGACTGTGACCTGTATTGACCAGCCAAGAACAGATGATTTATAGCTTTTTTGTGTATTGAAGGGTCACACTGGTAGTGACTCACCCTTGATGGGCATGAAGTACGAGTCATTAAGGTTGTTGTGGTGATCCCAAGGCTTGTGGAGCGAGTCCGAGTCACTGTTGGATGGGGGCGGCGGTGAGAGGTTGGGCGGCACTACCACAGGCTTGTTAAGGCTGTGGAGGAACTCGTGGGAGCACCTGGACAGGGTCTCCAGTTCCAGGCTCTCGTGACCTGCAGCGGAGAGGTCGGCCAGGTGCTTGAGGGTGTTGAGTATGACGGAGTCGGTGCCGCTGGGTGTGTAGGAGGCTGGGCGTGGCGGCAGCGGCGGACCCTGCAGTGTGCCACCATGAGCAACGAAAGGAAAGGAAACTCAAAACAGGCAGGGAAAAATGAAATGAATAAGAAGCAAAATTGTCCAGTGATATTGGACAAAACATTTTGAAGATAGCTATGAAATAAATCAAAATATAGACGTGTTCTATAATATCTATATCTACATGAAAACAAGAAATTTAAACCATAAGAACGTGACCTTTACCTGGTCAGCTTCCACGTTGCAAATTTTAGAATTTCTCTTTGGCGCATCATTGGCCTTGAGGTCATTTTTGACGTGGTGGTCAGTGAGTTTAATGCGGTTGTTCTGCTGGTGACGCTTGTGCCTCCATCGGCGCCGCTGCCACGCCACCAGCAGTAACATTGCCACCACGCAGCCGAGAAACACTGCCAGGATACACACCAGCTCCTCCAGGGTGATGTTGAGTGCAGAGGACGGAGGCTGCGGCTTCTTTATGGCCTCCGTGCAGTACTCACCGGTAACATTCGATGAGCATATACACTTGAATCCACCGTAGAAGTTGAGACATGTGCCACCATTCTGGCAAGGATTACGAGTACATTCGTCAATATCTAACTGGCACACCGCACCTGTGAAGTGCTGACACTTACATATAGGTCCATCAGCACCTTCCTCACATCGACCACCATTTTGACACGGATTTGGGTTACAAAACACCCCATATTCACAACGTTTTCCACTTAGTTTTGACGGACACTGACATTCGTAAGAATGACCAACGACAATACATTTACCTCCATTAAGGCACGGCGAGGAGGAGCATGGCGCAGTATCCACTTGACACTGTGCACCAGCGAAGCGCGGGGGACAGGTACAATTATAGGACTTTCCATGCTCGTTACAGGTGCCACCATTGAGGCACGGGTACGAGCCACACACGCCAGCGGGAGGGAGGAGTTCCGGGCACTGCAGATCTACATTAGCTAAACGTTTGAGTACAGCGCCACCTGGCGACGACCCCGTTGTGCTGACGGGAAGCTCTATACCGTCTATGGTGATCTGGTCAAGGCAGCCCACAAAGCCCAGGCTGCTGTGGGAATAGGAAGACATACCAGAGGTACTCTGGGTGTTGATCGTGGCACCAATGTTTATAAAGTCTGAATCCATATTGAGGATGTCGTTGGTGCCAGGTGCCGCCCCTGAGCTCAGCTCACCATCCACGCTCAGGGTGGAGATCGTGCCCTCGCGAGTGAGGTTGATAAAATGCCACTGGTCGTTGTTCACTCTGATGGTTGACACCCTAACCAGACCTTCGCCGCTCCCGCAGTCCCAGCGGTATTGAACGTGACCACTTACGACCTCTAAGATACTGTAGTCTACATCTCCAGCAGCGTAGACAAGTGTCCCTACTGGGTTCCTGGTGCGTAGGAAGACGCTGAGCACCAAAGAATTGCTCTCCGCCTGCCGCGCTATGCTGTACTGTGCATAGCTCTTGCCCCTGAATGATAGAGGTCTGAGTGGGTAATGGCAAGAGGGGCTGCGGCACTTGGTGAGATCGACCTGACATAAAGGCCCTGCGCGTCCTGGAGGGCACTGACATGTGTAGCCACGAGTGGTAGCCTCAGTTGGCGTGCACTCCTCGTATTCAGCACAGGGCCGATGTCCACAGGCATTCACCAGATTTTTACACATATCACCGCCATAACCCTGATCGCAAAGACACCCGGCTTTCTGGGTAAACCTTGGGGCAACCAAACTGGCGAGTTGTGTGTTGACGGGCACAGCCACATCATCACTGATCTCCACTACATCAATACAAGCTCCATGCCCACTACAGTCTGTCTCGGTCGTGCACATCGAGTTCATCACTGCCAACAGTGGCATACCAAGGCTCTTCTTCATATCTACTTGCTTCTCCTTCAGCTCTGCAAGCAGCTCTTCTCTTGAGAGGAATGAGTTGTCAGGTTTCTCGACGACAATCAACACATCTAAACTTCTTTGAATGTCTCTCTTTTGACGCTGTGGACCGTATATTTTCTCCATGGAATGGGAATGCAGGAGTGCCGGTTGGAGGCTGACTACCGTAACTGAGTCTTCGCTGATAGAAAGTTCGGCGGCAACCGCCCTCAAGAACACTCTCTGATACCTTGACAGGAACTCATCCGGCGAGAGTGGACCGATCCTCACGATAACAGAGTTCTCAACCATTTCCTCGGTAATGACCGTCACCTGGACCGTTGCCTGCACAGTACGGTGATACCTGCCGTCAGACACACTGACGTTGACGCTGTAGCTCCCGGAGTCCAGGGGAATCAAAGCTACAAGAGTTCCGTCTTGACCATCAATATCAAAATACTTGATGGAGCTGACTTCCCTAGGCAAGGGCGCTATGGAGTACTGAAGGGTGTCGTACGGGTCTTGGTCGAGGGCGGTGACTCGGCCTATGATGCCCCCGGGGAAGGCAGTGCGGTAGCTGATGATGGTTGTGCTCAGGGGGAAGACAGTGGGAGGGTAGCGAGATTCCTCTACGACGGCGACGGTGACGTGGGTGTTGGCGTGCAGAGGAGGCGATCCGCTGTCCCATACTCGCACGTGCACCACATACTCGTTCTGGACCTGGCAGGTGAATATACATGCCTTCACTGTATGTGATAGTCACAAAAGCGTAGTACATATAAAAGAGATAATGAAAATGCTCCGAAAATACTGCAAAACATTATGTCCTTTATATTTCCTCTGCAAAACTGATAAACTGTGTCATATATGAATGCACTTTATCTTCACTTTGGATCTCATCCATAGTGATTATTTTAGAGTATTTCAGTAACAGAAGTAAACCCGACCCACCAGATGGTTCAGCTTGTTGGTGGCCAGTCTGAGAGAACCGTCCTGGTCGAGGGTGAAGGCGTGGTTGTCGGGGCCCTGGTTGATGACCTCCCAGGTGAAAGGTGCTCCGTTAGGCTCTGCGTCAGCGTCAGTGGCCATTAGCCGCAGCATCGAGTATCCGACTGGTCGGTTCTCCTAAGACAGACAGACAACATGAATATAACAATACAATTGTTGGTGATATTCTGAAAACAAATATCAGCGCTTATCTATATCACCTCCCTTTTCTCCTTCCCTTTTTTTTTTCTTTTGTTTTACATTTTCATGAACCTGTACAAATAAAGGGTAAATGTATTCATCAAGATATTCATACTCGCTTGACACTAGCAACAAATATCCATATGCTGTGAACACGAATCTATTCTAATCACACCCGTCTTACATTCAGACAACACTGCGGTATCGGTCTCTCTGTTGGGGTAAAGGATGTTCATCATCATATCCTCACACATAAGCATGGGTTGCTATATCAGTTCAGCCCCAGATATCACATTATTGCAAGGTATTCTTTATTATACTAACATGTTCACAACAAGCTAGTCTCTGCATTCATCACAATACTAACACATCGACAATATATATATATATATATATATATATATATATATATATATATAATAACTCATTCTGTCTCTTTGCTAACCCTCGGTCTTCCTGTTGTCTCATATCACCTCATTCCGATGCTCTCCACATTCGTATTACTCCTGTATATGAAAACCACAACAATGACTTGTTTCATTCATAGCCCACTCCTTTCTGAATTGGAGAAATAGTCTCGGTTTTCCCGACATCCCCCATTACCTAATCCTCTTACATCCCGTTCTTCCTGCATCCATTCTCCTATCATCTCACTAAATCATCTCAGGTACGTGAAAATTCCCTCAGCCTTCTTAGTGTGCGTTTATATTCCCAGATGAGACATATGCTCTAGATTCTACTAATTCTCCTCACACTTGCGTACTCACAATGTTCCTATCAGTGCTTGTCTGTATCAGCAGCACAATGCCTCCATTTCTATTCCATTTCTATCCCTATGATATTCATGGACTCCTTTAATCAGTCCTACTCTAGGTCTTTATCTAAACGTTCAAGGTGAGCGGGGGGGAAAATGATGTGAATGTGCACAACAAGATGAGGAGGCTCAATGAAGGTGGCGTAATGGATTCGACGCAAAGAGATAAGCATACACATATGAGGCAACGCTTATCCACTCAATCAAAAACACAAGCTGAGGACTGCAGGATAGCTTTTGAGTTCATTTCAGCTTTATCGGCGTATGAATAGAGAATCAGCAGAATAAAAGATTAATGTCTAACATACATGTTATTTTCAAATGAGGGTTTCTGCAGCTATTGACATTTTGGCTACTCCTTAATTCATTCTAACTGGCAAATCAGAATTCTGAAAAAGAGTTGCTCTTGTTAGCCGGTGAATCGAGAGTCACTTACCTGAACTACAACAGTGTAATTATCTTGGGTGAATATGGGATCGTTGTCGTTGACGTCGCCGATAATCAGGTCCACCTGGGCTACGGCAGCGGTGGACGGGCTGCCCAGGTCCCGAGCGCTTACAGTAAGCTGGTACTTCTCCACCTGGATGGACATGGGCGACGTCTGTTCAGCGTACCGTCTCACAGACATATTATAAGGCGATTCTAACAATATGAAGTCTATCTTAGAGTGTCTCTGATGATACCAGGTCTATTATAATGGTGGTTCTAGCAATACCAGGTGCATTGTATGGTAGTTTTGAGAATGCTAGATGTATTATATGATGGTTCTAACAACGCTACGTGTATCTGGGCTCTAACAATGCTACGTGTATTAGGGCTCTAACAATATCATGTGTATCATATGGTGGCTCTAACAACACCAGTTTCTTTCAATGTAAACTCCAGTCACGGACAACAATCCCCATAATTATAAAAATAAAGAATTGTAAACTTAATCTAAGGTTTATGGGCTGTGTGCAAAACCTTCCCTTTCTTAAAAACAGGGAAGTTCGTAGTTGCTAGGAAAGAACAGGGTACAGAATTCTAAGCTTATAGGAGTAGAGAAAGAAATAAAAATCACAACGATTCAACCTTGTTTTGTCAACGGCCACACAATACTATGGTTGTCTCGTTAAATGTTGGAGACTCACAAGAAGCCGCCTCTCATGAGCAGAAATCGAGGAAATATCTCTAAAAGAGAAGAAGAAAATCAACGCTATAGCGTAATGGATGTATGTCAAGTTTTGAGGTCAGACTTGGAGAGTCGATAAGTAGGAAAACTTTGGACTTGAATCTATCAAGCAAGTATATAGAGCTAGACCACCCCAGAGGTGAAAGCAGTACTCCATACAGTGGAATGACAATGTGGAAAAAGAGGTGTATTATTAAGCGGAGTATGTTTGATAGGGCTGAAAAGGGTGGGCTGAAATGGTCTGGACGTATGGAGAGGATGAGTGCCGAGAGACTAAGATGATATTCAATGTATCAAAAAATGAAGGAACAAGGTGTAGATGGAGGAAACCGGGGACGAAATGGATTGGAAGGTTACAGTGCCAAACTCTTTGATTTATCATAACCTGAACATGCAGGAGGATGTAAAGCGTGCACAGGATAAGGAAATTGGAGCCATGTGGTACAACAGGGGTGACGTGCTGTCAGCGGATTAAACCAGGTCATATGAAGCGTTCGTAGGGAAACCATGGAAAGGTCTATGGGGCTTTATGGCTAAAGGGTTTCTGTTTTCGTTGCATTATATGTGAAAGCTACATGGTACATGTAAGCAAATGAGTTGCCGTTTTCTTTCTCTGCTCCTGGCGCTACCTCACTGACACGGAAAAAAAAAGAACAAACATCATATAACTGTTTATCTACTTGCTTAGTTATTCATAATTACCCCTGGACCACTTTCTAAGAAAGAGTCTTCGTGTTACACAGGATGTCTTTCCAGAGGCCCTTACAGTACAAGGCTGCCCTACTTCCAGTGACAGGGAAATATGAACTCATTTGGAGTGGGAAGTTCTATGACGAGACTACTCCCAGTGATACAGCCTCGTCAGAGTGACTTTTCACTCGTGGCTTAACTTCATACCAGCGGAATCCGTTTACATACACATACAAACACATGCATGGTTGATGGAATTCAACTAATTAAAATGTAATGACGATGAGACAGCGAAACATCCCGACGTGGATATTATCTAGCAGGAAACAAACTGCAGGAATCTCTTTGTGAAATGGGAGCAGACATCGTTCCGAACCTGTCCTCAGAGCCCCCATTTGGGGAATAAGAAAGAGACAAATTGTCTGCTGCCAAATATCAGAGCAGAATTTAAGTTTAAGAATAAGAAAATATACAGCAAGCTGTTCACATCTTGCATTACGTCAAAGCAAGATGCTTCTCAAGACTGGTCACCTTTCTTGAAGAGACATATAGAACCAATAGAAAAGATCCAGAGAAATGGTAAGACAGACAACTATCATGATTAAGGGAGCTGAGTTATAGAGAAACGTATAATCCTTCAAGAAAGATGAGTAGAGTAAAGGGTGACCTGATCACAATCTTCAAGATCTGAAAGCAGTTTAATGTCAACAGTGAGCAGTGCCTCGAAGGATACAGTGAGAGAAAAGCCAGATACCAAAACATGATATCAGGTAAGAAATTTGTTAGACACAGTGTAAAGAAATATGATTGCAGTGTAAGCTTAAGTAATGGAAGAATGGAGTAAACAGAACGATCAAACTGTGAATGTGGACAGCAGACATGTTCGAGATGTTGTATGATAGTAGAGAAAGTTCGACACTTGGGTTCCCCGTCAGTTTCCAACTACCTCCCTATATAGTACAAATTGGTAATCACACACACACACACACACATGGTTAATGCAGACAGCGTACATAAATCTAAGAGGTTGTATGATAATCAAGTTCAAGAGAGTGGGCCTACATGAGTTTAGAACTCCCTCCCTATACAGTACAAACAAATAATCACATCACACACACGCACACATAAGGGTAATGTGTACAGCTCATAGTTAAAGCAGACAGCATATACAGATTTAGGAAGCTGAGTGATAAAAGAGAATGTTCAGAGATGGGGTCCTCAAGGGTGTTAAGCTCCTTCCCCATACAGCACAAATAATAATTACAGTTAGATGATTACACGCTCATACATACACACACACACACACACACACTACAGAAAATCTCCCACTGATCAACCATTGGCACAAATAATTGGTATTACCTTCTCCCTGTCTAGTTTCTTGAGCACCGTGACGATGCCAGTGTCTTGGTCGATGTCGAAGCAGTGGTCGTCGTTGCCCGCCTGGATGCTGTAGCGGACCAGGCTATTGACACCAGAGTCCACATCGCTGGCAGAGATCTGTGGGACGATCACAGAAGATAACGTAACCCGTCACTACGTTGTAATTTAGGGAACTATTCTCTTTTTTTTTTTCCTAACTAAAAGGATATTTGTGGGGAAAACACAATGAATTTATTCACTAAATAGTTACGAAAAGAAATACATTGAGGCGTGCAAGCAATTATGAAGAATGTATTTCTTCGTCAAGAGGAATATCTGAGCAGAGTATAATGAGCTGTTCATCGGTGAGGAAACATCAGCAGATCAGTGACGCTCACCTGTATAACACTGTAGCCCTGCAGGGCATCCTCCCTGACGGTGGCGGTGTAGGAAGGCATAGTGAACACCGGAGCGTTGTCGTTGACGTCTGTGACAGTGAGGTTCACGAGGGCTGTGGCAGAGAGGGGTGGCGTCCCACCGTCCGTGGCCACCACCGTCGCTACAACCTGCTGCACAAGCTCGAAGTCGACTGGAGCCCCGATGCTGATGACGCCTGCAAAGGGGAAAGAAGGGACTCTGCTACACGCTCCATTTTGATATCGTACACATGAAAATGACGAGATGGTCTACCCGCACCTGTCATCACATACAAAGGCAAGAATGGCATGGGCTTTGATGACCTGAATACATAAGTCTTTCCGCACAGGAGTAAGATCAAATGGAAAATGATGACCTATTTACACCTGGCTTTATACACAAGAGGAGGAGGACGTGTTTAATGATGACCACATCTATCTATCTTGACACACAAGAGGAAGATGAAATGGACAGTAATCAGCTTCGTGCATTTATACACAGAACCAAGATGAGGTATATGATATTCCCTACAATATACAGGCTATAACAAATGTTGATGCCTCACTGTTGTCCACATACACGATGACATGAGAACATATATAAAGGGTGATTTAAGGAGGTTTGTGCACTACACTCATCCTAAGAAAGAGGGACAAGACGAGGCTAATAATGTCTAAGAAGTCAGATATTTCAGATTCATAAATGCGATGGTTGTGGGTGGACTTCTGTTATTCTCCCACAGCCGAAGACATCGCCTGTGAGTTTGCGGCTATAACAATTTATGCTAAAGAGAAACTGTAAAGGCAGGATTTAGTTACCAGTCTTGGGATGGACGTGGAGGTACTTCTCCCTCGTGGTGTGCTGGATGGAGTAAGATATCTCAGCGTTGATGCCGATGTCCCTGGAGGTGGCCATGACGCGCAGCACCTCCGTCCCTACCGCCGTGTTTTCTGCCACCGTCGTCTCATGGAGTTTCCGCACGAATTCCGGCGGGTTGTCGTTGACATCTGTTGCCGCGCGCGTGCAACGACAAGTCCAAGATTTAATATCAAAGTAAAACTTTTTTGTTCTTAAGGCCAAGATGCTAAAGTTCAGCATATGTTATAATGAGAAGGAAAAACTTTCAAGACAATGTTATGTATTCTTTGTAGAGGTAACTACGGTGAACGTCCTTCACATTCTACCAACCACCATAACGAGGAGTATGAAAGAATTATATACTCATGCAAGCAGCAACAGACCACTGGGTCATTTCGAGGCTGTTGTGACAACAGAAGGGATTAAAGAAAAGAAAACAGAGTTTAGTGTAGGGAAATTAAAGAGAGAGATTTGCTTCTCTTATTGTTAAGGAGAAATGAAAATAAACTTTTTTATTTTTCCACCAAACGAAGCGCAGCCTGAACTTAATCTGCTGTCTGTCTCAACTGAACAAACAGACCTCAGCTAGTCATAAAATCTTTATAAACAAATTACTGTAATGGTAAAATGTGGAGGTTTATGTTCCCATGAAAATGTCATTGTCTAATGTCCACGACGGAACGAAAATATGAATACAGACGTACAAAATAAAGATAATACAAGGGAGACGACAACTATATCTAATGCATCTTATTGAAATGCATATTGAATTTTATTGATTCATGAAATGTGTAGATGCATATACGTTCATTCTTTACTTCTAATGCAGATCCAGGAAAAGAAAGGTGGGTGTTGGGAAAAATAATCACCATCACTGGTAGGCACGAGATACTGATATTTACTTTACGTTAAGGCTAAAGCTGGAGCAGTGATGTAAGGATTTGACTGACCTGAGACAGTGACGGTGAGCTGTGTGGTGGTAGAGAGCTGTGGTGTCCCCTGGTCCACGGCCCGCACGGTTAGGGTGTAGGATTCCCTGGTCTCGCGGTCAAGCGGCCGCGCCAGGCTCACCACGCCCTCTGTCGCGTCGATGGTGAAATGTCCGTCGGCGGAATCCACGAAGTTGTAGCGTATACGACGGCTGATGCCTGGGGAGTACAGTGAATCAAAATAGTTTAGGATATTGCTCAAAAAAAAAATTCAAACTAGAAACTCCAAGATTCAGGACTGAAAGTAAATTCGTCTCCCTCGGCACCATCAGCTCAACATCATATTCACTAGGGAGGGTGATCCCAACGTGGTCACCTTCACTACTACTACTACTTTAGAAGTCCTCAGTTTCACTACATCCTCACCTTCATTACACCCCTATCATCACTAGACCCTTACAAGTCAGGTCAATAGCCATCTTCAACACGCTCGTGAAACCACAGACCTTTGAGCTGACATGTAAGAATCAGGTCAAGGGCCATCTTTACTCTAGTGAAGATGCGTCTGGAAAAGTGCTAATCCTTGGAAAGATTAAGAAGAAGAAAGAAACCGTAAACAATATCTTTCCTTCCTTACAGGGGAGACAAAATCAAACAATATGTCCCCCCTGGCTTGGAGAAAGACATAATTACACTATTCATAATGGCTAGTGGGAAAGGGTCATGACTAGTATACTGTAAAGGACCTCACGAAGACAGCACAGAGTTCCTACCTAAGTCAGGGTCGGTGGCGTGGATCTTGAGCACTACGGTGTTGACAGGGGCGTCCTCGGGTACGGTGGCGGCGTGGGCGGCCTCGGTGAAGGTAGGGGCGTTGTCGTTGGTGTCTGTCACGCGCACCTGCACCACCACCTGACACTGCCAGTCCGCGTGTTCCCAGTCCTCCACCACCACCTGCACCAACACATTATGTGAGCTTACCTGAACGTCTTAGAATGTACCGTACCTACGAAACCTGGCACTTCCTTTCCTGTACGAGCTTCATAATCACCGTTGAAGGGAAGGGGACTGCGTAAGCCTCACATGCTGATACTAGACACACCTACGTTGCACCACAATCAAGATTTAATGAAAGAAATTTTATTCTTAGTTGAATTACTCAAGAGGGTGTCTTAGCAATGCTGTTTCTGTTATACTGATGGATTCAGCAATGGAATGCTGTGCGTAGCTTCCCTCTGGGTACTCCAAGGCATCACACACGCACACACACACAAACACACACACCTGGCCAAGGCTGGAGTGTATGTGTGTCTGTGTGAATGTGTGTGTGTATGCGTATGTGTGTATGTATATGCATAAAAGAGAAGAAATGGTACAAATACAAGATTAAGAGATGGGACAACACGAGTGTAAAACTCTCGAACCGTAACAAACAAATAGTAATCACATAAATATACAAACTCACACACAGGCATCCATAAACTCGATGCGATATAGTGTGTTCCCTTCCCATTCGGTTGTTTATGCTATGTTTTATGTTACGCTTATCTATACGTCTCCCACGAAGGAGAAAAACATTGTTTTTCCTTTGTTCTTTTTTTTCCAGTATATCTTAACCTTTCCAATAATAAACATGCTAAGCCTGGTTTAGTAATTACCAGGCCCTTTAACCTCACTAGTAATGGTAAGGTCAAAGGGTCAGTAGAGCCCATGGAGGAAAGGTATCATTTCATCTCACCAATAGAGGTCAGATCAAAGGCCAGCGGTGTTGCGGGTACAGTGAAGATGCGTTCGACCTGAACCATAAGGGCTATAGGCAGGTAGAATCGAAGATGCGGAGGAGCGCAGTTTGGAAGATGCTACAGGAAAAAGAAAGAGAAAACTGGAATACTGAAAATGAGTTTGACCTGACCTTTACAGAACAGGTCAAACGCATCTTCACTGACGTGAGGTCTTTAAATGACTCGTAAGGGTCGAGTCAAGGCCAGCAGAGTCAAAGGCGCAGGGAAAACGAGAGTGCTGCGAGGATGGCCTTCGACCTGACTTATGAAGACGCAGTGAAGACGAAGGTGTAATGAAGATAGAGGTGCAGTGAAGAAGCCTTTTGACCTGACTCGTAAGGATCAGATCAAAGGCATTTGACGTGAAGCATAAATTTCTCGAGATTGAGTTTAGTGACGTCTCCCTCCACTGAGAGCATTGTCGTGAGTGACAGTGTGGACTGAAACATACTGTATTCCTTCACGAATGTTCGCTTTTCTAAGTGTTGTTTTCCCGTTCCCGAAAATGGTAACTACACCGAAAAGGAAAACGTTCTAGTGGGATTCTCATGTACCAGACATAGTAGTTCACCATACGAACAAGCGTGAAGAATATTTACCCTCTCCATTTCTTCCCTAGGGATTAATTCGACCGGAAATTTCTCTACCATACATTCAGTATAACTCTGTATTACTAGACAGCATTACTAGACGCAGATGTTCCTCAGCCATAAGATAGAGAGAAAAAAAGAGTTGTTTCATCTTCCTCCTTCGCTGCTCTGAATTTCATAGTTCCTAAATCACCAGCATAAACCGTCTAGAATTACCAGCAGCTTCCCCAGAGGACGACAGACAATACTCACGTTAATATACATCTCCACTGCTGTATTTAAGCTGGCGTTTGTCTTGCAATATTTTCTAGGGAATTACGACTGTAAATTACCAGCAACGGGGGTAAAGGAAAAGCGAGATGGAGGGAGTAACATACGGTTATGCTCCACTGAAACGCTCTGTAGCAAACCGCTGGTTCAGGATGCACTCTGATGTTAACAAATAGGCCAAGGTACCGCGGAGCGGATGTTCATCTTCTGCTAAAAGTTTAGCTGGGAGTTTGTGTACCAAGCTACCCCGGCGTCCAAACATCCTTGTAGGCGAATGTGAAATGCTGAACTCGTCTGGACCAGCTCTTATAGTCTCCTCTTTATTGTCAAAGCAGAGTTTCTCACGTACAAGGAGCCTGGAACAGGCTCTCCATCTTAGGTCATCCCCTGCGAGCACGTATCCGTATAGCAAAATCTCACGCCTGTAAGTTCTCGAGGATTTCATACTAAAAAGGGCATCCTATCGTTGATCGTTCTTTATTATCATTAGGGAAAATATCAACACCACCGACGTGGAGTATATACTGGGTATACATATATATATATATAGTGTTGTTAATTGCACATGCTACTAGTTAGGTAGGATATTAGAGGGTCACTGAGAGGCAGGATTAGCTATATCTGCTCTTCCTGTCAGACATGTTGTAATCAGAATATTTCACAAATCTTCCTCTAAACCCTACAGTCAAACCGTCATGTATAGCATATCAGTGTACAGTCTTCCTGTATGATAGACCCACGGTCTGGGGGACATACTGTTTGTCTCTTCAGCACAGACCTTTTGTCGTGAGCTTCGAAGTTTGTCTTCATGTAAAACTGTCAATAGAAAAAAAAAAATGAATTGAATTCACCGTCAACGAATGATGACCAGTATAGATCTTCCTACAGAAGAAGGAATTAGATATGGATGCTAAAAATGTCTGGAAGTGAGTTATGAAGTGTAAGGATAGACAGATATCATAATTTCATTTCTTATGAGAGAGCCAGGCTGTTAAAGGTAATTTCTTCTTTAAAGTATTACCAACAAAATGTTCCTAGAATTGTTATTTCTCAGCCTTACAGTAGAGCGAGATGATATTATGCACAACAATACTGTACTCTGCTTTTAAAGATTATGTAACAACACTCAGGATTCAAATCAGTGAATTATAACCCCAAGGTAAATAATATATGGTATTATGAAGTAATAAAACGCTGAAACTTTTGCAAGTCACATGGAGTCTACGTAGTGAAACTTTGTATGTACCTTGTATGTTCACCACAGAAATCATTTGTCTCTCAAGACGCATACCAATAAATCAGTCCCGTTGTCTAGCACAGAGATTCCTATTGTGCCAGAAAGTTGCTAAACTATACAACGATAAGATCAATATGCACCGTAGATATGGGTGTTATATAGTGACGACATCCAACCTTGAAATGGTTCCATTAAAGGATTCCACTTTTTTACTTTCTTGTGTATCAAGTAGTTAGGGCTACACCCATTGTTCCTTGGTCTTACGGCATGTCTACGTCTGTAACCTCTCTTAACAGATTCTTCTGCTGAACAATCCTTGTAGTACAGATCCATCTGCGGGCTAGGAATTCTTTGTAGCACCTCTACTCCTGGCATAGATCCTTTTGTGTAATGATCGCCTCCTGTGGCACTTCTGTCCACTTGCCATAGATCATTCTCCATGGTAAACAGCTTCTGTAACACAGCACACCACTTTCCTCCTAGACACAAAGAGTGTTAACTAGTACTCTTAAAATACGACTGTATTGTAAGTATTGGTGAACTGTGGCGGAAAGGGATGACCCTCAAGATTTTCCAATAATTAGTATCGTGCGCCTTTGAAGAGAAGAAGAAATGTTTTCATTTGCCCTTATTTTTATTTTTACTGGTATGGAAATTGACTATCCTTTTGAATTTATATTTCCAAAGATTTATTTCTATCTGATACAGTCTCCATGTATACCTACGTTTCCCGTGCTAATCATTAAAAGTACGTACAGTTGCTAAGTCGCGTAGCGGTCCGCCGTTGCAGCCTATCCACTGTGTGACAGGAAAGGTCCTTGTATCGAAAGACCGACAGATACTGTTGAAGAGTCGGACTGACTGAGGAATCCCAGATCAAAGACCTGGACTAACGCTGGGGATTGGGTAATACGCTGAGATTCTTTATATAAACTTACAAATCAATTTCATCACTGTTTGTTCTGTTGTAACCACTAATATCTTCTTTCAAATATCCGAAGTCATTCTTTCTTCTATCATGACCGACATGGCACGGGTAAAAGAGGTCCCAGTTGAGGCCATCCTCGAGGGGAAGAAAGAGTAAAGGAAAAGAAAGTATAGAGTAATCATGGGCTCTGCAAGTATTTGTAGAGCTGCCTCTTAACGGAAGAGGACGTGAAGAGAAGAGAAGGAAGAGAATTCCACAGCTAAGCTGTTTGAGGGAAGAAGGAGGCATCAATAACGGCCAACCCTCGAGTGGCCGGACTCCACGCAGAAACTGTGGGAAGCAGTAGCCAAACGCGCGTCGCTTAAGGATACAAATGTGTAGCGTTCGACCGCAAACCAGTGAAGCGGTTACTGATTTTTTCACTGCAAAGCTGTATTGTTGGTAAATAGTACCTATTGAATATCAATAAAATTGTAATGTACAGAAGAAAGATATTGTAAAGTTTTTGGAAACTTGAAATATATATATACCATAAACTATAAAGATATATCTGCAAAATGTTTGTAATAACTCTTCAGAATGCGCCCTAGTTCCAGAGAGAAAAAAAATGAATGAATCTGAAATTTTTGAAAAATGTAGAAATTAAAAGTGACTAAAAAGAATTCCCTTGCATGCATAATTTGTGCCAATAAATGAGGATCTCCTAAAAGTCTGATGATAAAAAAGCTGGAAAATGAAGACCTGCGTTCTACTCGCTCGCCTAGATTAATAGAAATGTGAAAAAGAAATCTTTCGTTATACCATCTGTCGTAATATAATTTTCTCCGTTCCACTGCGTGGCTAGGAATGATATATATACTTGGTTGTTAAGGAAACTTACGTTCTTTGAAGCTACGTTCATTTTGATAATAATCTGAAAAACCTTCATTAATTGTCGTATTTGATTTACAAGTATACTGACTGGCATTATTAGCAGGGGTAAACAT
This sequence comes from Panulirus argus, assembly GCA_038088735.1. Classification (NCBI taxonomy): domain Eukaryota; kingdom Metazoa; phylum Arthropoda; class Malacostraca; order Decapoda; family Palinuridae; genus Panulirus; species Panulirus argus. The sequence goes on from JAYMFT010367239.1 coordinate 17,362, forward strand.
GGCACATTTTGTAAATATTTTACTGATTATGTTCTTTTATTCCTTATCATTTCGTCTATATATTAGTCATGATTTTATTTTCAGCTTATATATATATTGCACACCTCCTTGTTAAGCACCACAGTTTTTACTCCATTACTATACAATTAGGCAGTTCACGTGTCCCTGATGGGTAGTTGGTTAGTTGAGTATTTACGCTCCCTGTCAACTGCCGGGGTCATAAAGGCCATTTGTGTACCCCAGATGTCTAAGTCTCCCTTATTCTTTATACTAATAATATATTTTTCATTACTCCATTGTATTTAAGTATATTTCTTTAAGGCATCTCAACAAGGAACTCCTAATAGGTAAACGCGGTCGTAAAGAGGGTGATTTAACAGACAAGATTAACGTGTTGTCTTGAAATACGGAGCGTCTGTCAGCACTGGGTTGAGGCGACACATCTTTGAGAACTATATACATCGTTTTTGTAACTAATAAGATACATCTTATAAAACAATACATATAAACTTCTTTCTTTAACTAATAATCTCATCAAATACCCATACAATATGCAATTCGAAATGTATAAAAAAAATCAGCCTGTCTGAAGGTATCTACTGCACAGCGAGGTTGCTGCTTGTGGGAAAAGGCAAGGCATTTAAATGGATTTTTAGCCCAAGCAAAGAATCTTGAACGGTACTGCCATTTGACAGGAAATTCTGAGAGGAGGATATGTAAATGCTACTAAATTTACATACTTTACGAATTTCTTTTGTCGACTCATAAAAAAGGAATGATTCTGAAATGAGAAAAAAAGTTTTTTAAATGCACCCGTATGACATCTGTTGGCTATTTTCCATACTATGTATCTCTGAAGTTCTTCGCTTATTTCAGTGACTTAAACTTTATCAGAGGAACACTGATAAACAGAAAATCACGTCACATCCACATACACACAGTATGAAGGGGTAGTCTGTGTTGGAATTACTAGACCAAAAGAATAGAATTCAACCTATGTGCTTCAGTATTTCTGATTTTAAAGTTTTTCTGATTGGAAGCTAAACAACAAACAGCCCAGAGAATATATTCTCCTGCCATCTATTGGTCACTTGTGTTACCAAAATGTCTATCCCATTCAAGTGCCCTTAACAGAGAGAAGTTTCATGAGTATTGTTGTGGAAGGAGACAAAGCAAAAAGTCCCTTTATTTCATGGTCAATGATATCCAGTGGTTAGTGAAGGATTTACGAGCATTAAAATGCTAAAATCAATGCCGGTTGTTGGTACGGTTCATGGTAAAGAAACAGGGAGTTACTCTTCTCAGTGTTTCGTCGAGTTTGCATGTTGACATTAACTCGATAAACTCAGTTAAACAAAATATTGCCCAAGAAGAAGGGGGTTCTATTGCCATCTGTTAGGTATTTGTGTTACCAAGTAGTGTGTCACGAACTTCTGTCTTCTAGGGATTCGCCACAAACTTTGCCAACAGAACATGGAAGGTTTTGAGAGTCCTGCAGAAATGTAGATATGAAACGCAGTAGTAAGAAGAGAAAACACCTATGAAGTTAGCTTCACGACCCTTCAGTGTTCATCTTTATGAACTTAAGTAACTCAGTTTCGTTGGTGAATTAGTTTATCTATATACAACGTATATTATCAGTTTCAGTTTAGAAGTAACGAATGGTATTTTCATTTCATTTACATTTGTTTCCTGTCACAATCACCAACAGCCTTTTACGCTAGTTAAATCCACTGATGACCCCCCCATAAGACTGTTCCTTTCTCTGGCTGCTGTAGATCTAAGACGCCTTATTGTGTCGTAAGACCAGCATATTGTTGTTGAAGAGTTTAACATTCTTCAAAGTTTCTTATTGAAAACTGGTCTAAGCCCTGAAAAATGGATGAAAGATTAACGACTGTCGTTATGAATTCTCGGTTCTGCTTCGCAACTGTTTGTTCTACGTACCTCAAATAAAAATCGTTTTTGTTAAATGTTTAAGGTGTTTGTTATGTTATCAACACAGTGTTTTATATATATATATATATATATATATATATATATATATATATATATATATATATATATATATATAATTAATCACGCATACACGTTTTTATCGCATCCCCCCACAACTTCCTCATGTTTAATGATTATCTATAATCATAGAAGGGACTTGTAAGAAGCAATGTGTGGTAATCACCCGTAGTAAACAAATTACTTACGTTCCATTTGTGTTCACAAGTGCACCATCTGTAAACACTAGCTACTAAAAATCTATTCTGAGCTTTGATCCTTCAGGGTTGTTCTGTGCGTTTAGCCTCACATATTGAGACTGTACAAATAATAACATCACTGCTAGGAGCATAAGATAAACCCACGCCAGGGTCACATATTCAGGAAGCCTTCAAGCCTCCGATCCTCGAGCCCTCAAACTAGGAAATTCCTGGGGGAAGGAGTTCTCAGTCCGACATAATTCAAAGTATTAATGATGAAGTTACGGAAGACGGATATCCTCCCGGATTCATATCAATAATTCACGTTTATGGTAAATTATCATAGCCACAAACTGAAAAAAAAAGGTGTATGGGGCATTACAAAAGCTACTGTGGTGGCTGTAAAAGGCTGGGATTTGTGAACGAAGGAAACAATCTTGTCTTTGTTCGTCTTGGAGAAATATTTATCACGAAATGAGACCAAGCTTGAGGAGTCACACTGAGCAGAATATATTTAAAATAGCATTGCTGTCATTTTTTTTTCTGTGTGTGTGTGTGTGTGTGTGTGTGTGTGTGTGTGTGTTACGACCTATGAGCGGCAGAGGGTAATAACAAATCTCTTAATAAAGATGCCATATCAAAACGTCTTACAGGCTTCTCTGTAAAGATACATTACAGCCTTTGCACTCTCTATCCTGCGAATGCATTACGTCCCTTCGGGCCAGTTGGTAATGGATGTGATTGCTGACCCCAAAGAAAACGTGGGATATTCTAGTGACCCTGAAATGGTCCTTGACATGTAGGAAGTTGAAAGCACATGTGTTACATGTTTGTCTACAGCCTTAATGTTGTCCTTAGCCAAATAATCCCTATCACACCCTTCTCTTAATCTGATGTTTCTCTTCCATAAATACAGCATTTCTGGGCGTAAGTCTATCTCATAACTTTTTTTTTTTCTTATTTCCAACAACACAAACTTCTTGACGTTCCCAAAGTATAGAAATTCACATCATGCATCTCCTGTTTAATCACAAGACGGTATGTCATAAATGTCTATTTCTGTCTTTGAATACCAGTGTCCTCATATGAAACTCTCTCAGCTACATGGATAGTTTACGAAACTCTCTCATCTGCATGGGCAACATACAGCACTCTCTCAGCTACATGAACAGCATACAAAACTCTCAGCAGCATGGACAGCATACGAAAGTTTCTCGACAGCGTGGACAAAGTATGAGACAAGTTGCAAAACGCAAAATTGTTTCCATCCGATACAGGACAAATCTATAACAAGAGTATAAACAAGATGATACTTGGAGTATGTTACAGTAGTATATTGGCTATGTTTGTGTTCATTACCATTAGAAATTTACGCACCAACAGACTCACGAATACATGAAATCAGACGCCTATGACTACAGTGAAATAGGCTACCATGAACACGCTGACCACGGCGCAACACGCACCCACGAACGTAATGAAGGGCGCGCCTGTAACCAGGCAGCCATTACCATAATGGACCACACAAACATGTTATATCAACTTTAACCAACCTGCTGCTGACACCACTAGCAACAGAAACTAATAATAACAGAGTATCTACTGTCTGTTGCCACTCGTCCAGCACTGGGAGTGACTGGGCGGGGCTGTGAGGCATTTACTCTAGTGAGGTAGACCATGGGAGGTGAGTGTCAGATGAGGTACTCGAAAATGCCCCTTGTGAGGTACGTATATCAAGAGCCGTTAGGTAATTCAAAAAAGCTTTATTAGGGGCACGATGTAAGATCTTCTTAATCAGCGACATTTAAACACTAAAAAGTTTGTGTCGTCTGAAAGCTAAATGTATATATGATGCGTTTACTTTCATAATTCATAAGCGATACCTAGTAAAGCATATACTACTGAACTTCAATTTAAGAACATAACGTAAATTACTAATTGCACACAAAGAAGTATTGTTCCCGTGATTCTAACGTCATCCCATTTATGTGAAACAGTTTCTCTTCAGGACACAATATGAGGTTCAAGAATTTAGAATTTAATCAATATTATAGTGAATATCAGAGAACAAATCATAGTTAATAATCTTATATTGTTCCAGGCAGTAATTTCATGATGTGAAGTCACTCGTGTATATATATATTGCTGGTCTTACTTCCTGTCTCATCAAAACGGAACTACCGGGCTAGTCCTACCACCTTCTTACAAGCTTCGCACACCTAATCATATCTTGCTTATTATCATTACTTTTTTTACATAGGTACTCTTGCCAATTCCTATCCGTTATAACATTTATAAGGTCATGATGACACTGTCCGTCAGATCTGTGGACCCTAGTCCCCGGCATCATGGGGTGCTAAGAATCTCCGGGTTTCAGCCTGATCCTACTGCCAATGAGAGGGAGGGCTCTAGCAGTAGTAGTACCGGCCCCTCCCATGACTTTCCCTTTTCTGTGAGATCTTCCTCTTTTCCTATTCACTATACCAACATTCGTGGCCTCTCTAGTAACCTCTCCTCAGTTGAACACCATCTGTCTAGTACCTCTCCTAATATCTTACTTCTGTCTGAGAC
>JAYMFT010367250.1:0-32500 GCA_038088735.1 Panulirus argus
TATATATATATATATATATATATATATTATACTTGATCGCTGTTTCCCGCGTCAGCGAGGTAGCGCCAGGAAACAGATGAAGAAAGACCCATCCCCACACATACACACATATATATGCACAGTACATATATATACATAACAAAATATACATATATACATACATACATATACACATGCATATACACATGTACATATTCACGCTTGCTCGCCCCCATCCACTCCCGATGCCACTAATGATCATATACTTAATTTCACAGGATCTTAATACTTATTTGTAAGAATGAATATAACAGTTAGTGTTTGTAGATGATATTTCATTTAGTGATTCTGAAAGAGTTGACCACAATGCACTTACTTTGATGATGAGAGTACAAAAAGAATGATGAACGTAAATCCAAAGGATCTTGTTTGAGAAATGCATGAAGAATCACAGTGTAATATCCAACTCCTACCCCTTCAACCACTTCTTAATTCTACTTCTCTACCTATGGGTAACATCCCTTGCTAACACACCAATAAAAACAGCAATAAGATCACAACAGGCAGTGATGAAGTGAGGAGATGTAGAGAGTATTTTGAAGGACTGTTAAATGTGTCTGATGATAGAAGGGCATATGTAGGATGTTTTGGTTGGGGTGGTATGCAAAGTGACATAGTCACTGAAAGTAGTTTGGTGAGGAAGGAAGAAGTGGTGGAAGCCCTGTGTAGGATGAAATGCAGCAAGGTGGATGGAGTGGATGGTGCTACAGCTGAACTTATTAAGAAAGGGGGTGACTGTGTTGTTGATTGGTTGGTAAGGTTTTCAATGTATGTATGGATCATGGTGAGGTGCCTGAGGATTGGCAGAATGCATGTATAGTGCCATAGTATAAAAGCAAGGTGGATAAAGGCGAGTATTCAAACTACAGAGGCACAAGTTTGTTGCGTATATCTAGTAAGTTGTATGAGAATGAGAGGATATTGAGTGAGAGGGTGAAGGAATGTACAGAGCATCAGATTGAGGAAAAGCAATGTGGTTTCAGAACTGGAGAAGGAGGAGGAATGGAGAAGTTTTTGACAGTTTAAATGTGTGTGAAAGGAGAAAGCTGAGTGATTGTGAATAAAAGCAAGGTTATTAGGTTTAGCATCTCTATCAACCCTATCATATGCTTTCTCCACATCCATAAATGCCACATACAAATCCTGTTGCTCTAAGTATTTCTCACGTATATTCTTTAAAGCAAATGTCTGATCAACACATCCTTTACCACTATTGAAACCACACTGTTCCTCCCCAGTCTGATGCTTTGTACAGCTTCTCAATCACTACTCTCCCCTACAACTTACTAGGTAAAATCAACAAGCTTGTACCTCTGTAGTCTGAACACTTACCTTTATCCCCCTTGCCTTTATACAGAGGCACTATACATGCACTGATAATAATAATAATAACAGTAATATCAATAATAACAATACAATATGCTGATGTTTATCACTATGACACACTGATACCGAGTGATGAACAATATTACAACAAACAAAGCCCTTTAAGTCTAATTCCTCTATTGCTTCTGTCTAATAGCTTCATATGAAACAGTGATACTAACTCATCACGAGCCTTTTTAGTCTTCTCCTGATACTCTTTGAACTCTTGCCGGAACTTTTCTTCTTCCTCCTGATTGGTCTGCAGCATTGCCATTTCTTCAGGAGAACGCATTGATGATACTAAAAACTTGAGTACCTAAAATCAAAAAGAAGATATCAGCACATATGAACAATTCCATAAAAACTACTTAAGTTTTTGGATTTCCCTCTTGTAATTTTTCAAAGCCTTACTGCATATTCTGTGATGGATAAGTCTTTTTTAAAATTATGTTATATCTATGTACAGAGGACTGAAAGGTAACTTTGGAAGTTTGGACACGAGACAGTGCTTCCCTGTCAAAGGCTTGGTACCAACACGGACATCAAACATAATCAAATTGGGAAACAATGATAAGTATCTGAAAATTTATCTGGTTTATAGACATGAAAACTAAACAGATGAAGAGGACAGATGCAAATTGATGACAGTAACTCACTAAATCAGCCGAGAATATATAAACAAAAAACTGAAAAGCTAGAAATTAAGAGCATTTAAGCTAATGAACCAAAGTTGAAGGACAAGGTGTGTGAGAAAATGTGAGTGTAAGAGTGAGGGGGTAAGGAAGGTATGAGTGGATGGAATGTAAGCTGCATAAGATCATTAAAAAGGCATATAATACAAGAAACATAAAATGTAACTCACATCATGATCATCAGCTAAGCCTCCTGTGGCAGCAGACACTCCGAAGTAGCCCGATGGTGGCAGATGTACATTCTCTGCACGCATACATATCTCATAATCTTTCTCATTGTTTGTCATTCCACTGTGTATCAGCAACTGAAATCAATAATATTAATCATCTATCTATTCTGTCCACTATCATACATTCAATTTCCATGGGTTTGGATTAAATCATTAACTTTTCAACCCAACATTCCATTCGATCAATGGGTGCTACATAATATCTATCAGATCGTTTCCAAATAATCATCATTCACAAAATCAAACTCTCTTAAGTCTGAAAATAATGTTTAAGAAACATTAATTAATGGTTAATTAATGCCAACAAGCATGTTGCCATTTACAAATGAGAATACAGTCAAGCAGGCACCTCTCTTAATTGTGGATGAGGTCCCTTTTTCTCTTGAGGATAAACTTTTGAAATCTAAAATCTGAATTTTCATCTAATCTAAGAATACTTTACTATATGATGTAATTATGCAACATATGAAATTCTATAAAGGAAACATGTTACTTGCTCAGTATTAAATAGTGTACGAATACAAAAAGTACTCCATTTATAAATGTCCAATCAAGTAAGTACAAAAATTAACTAAAATGTCTATATTTTCTAACAGCCAAATTAAGAACATTAAGTCATCTTTTCTATGTCTAATTCTCAAGCTGCAAACCGACTAACCCCATAAATGTTTTTAAAGAGAAAGTATTGAAAAATGAGTTTTCATACTTTTTTTTCATACATATTTGCCATTTCCCGCACTAGCAAGGTAGCGTTAAGAACAGAGTACTGAGCATTAGAGGGAAAATCCTCACTTAGCCCCCTTCTCTGTTCCTTCTAATGGAAAAGTAAAAAGAGAAGGGGAGGATTTCCAGCCCCCCGCTCCCTCCCCTTTTAGTCGCCTTTTACGACACGCAGGGAATATGTGAGAAGTATTCTTTCTCCCCTATCCCCAGGGACAATGAAAAATGAACATCTTGGTATAATCAATGCCTACAGATTTTGGAATACGTCTATAAGTGGCGATAAGTAACTATATTTAGAAAATATCATCAATACAATTCAATCAGTTAGTATTTCATTAGTGCCATAGCCAAAACACACACAAATACATACAGACAAAATTCTGGGACATGAGAAAACCTTATAAAGCAAATAACTTAAAAATAATCCACAAAAAAAAAAAAATAATGCAAAAGACCATTCTTATTATCTAAGATATAAATGATCATATAGAGTACTTTAAATAGTAAGGAGGAAACACACAGTAAGTTGCTTACTTTGAGTGAAACTATACCTTTATCCAGCACTAATGAATGCTTTTAAAAGCTCTGCTAGGTACGATACAGTCATTCAAAAACCACAGCCAGTGCTCAAGGTCATTAATTTGCCAAAAAATATCTGCAAATTTCAAATTACTTTATATGTAAATCACCCTAAGCACAACATTAGTAACAAATGGCCTTGTTTGGATAATCTTCAGTTACCTTAAGAAACTAAATAGAGAAAATTGCTTTACCTAACGTCATAGTTATAAACAGAGGAGGTGCCAAAAATTATTCTGAATTTCAGAGGGTATTAGCTCTTCAATGTCTACATAATTCATGCCATTCTTGTAATGTAATGCTGATTACGATGGCTAAGACGGATGCTTTACACAATATTCCAAATTTTAAATAAAATCTAAATGAAACTCATGCAAAAAAGGAGCAAACATTGAACAGTACAGATTTTTTTTCTTTACATGTCTCAATATACATAAACCTAAATCAAGAAAAAAACACTCAAAAAATCTCTTTATACTTTTAGAATGTGCTGCAGTGATAGTCTCATTGTCATATTTGACAATATGTGCCCCACATAAAGCGAACTGTAGTCTAAATGTTGCTAAGGAAAAAGATCAATTGATTGGAGATGGAAAGCTTCACCTTCAGTACTGCTTCCAAGGTCACTGAAGGATAATGAATCTGCCACCAATATTACAGTGCAACAGCTTTACATGTTTTACCTAAAGTAAAGGGCAGTCTGGTACATTCTAGAGTTGTGCACTACATGATGCCAAATTCTTCAATGTATGTTTTGCATTTGAACAAAGATGTTCAATGAACTAAGATACTGGGATATTATTTCATGTATGGCTGCAATACTGAACTTGCATGAATGTTATTGTGGATATACAGCACAAATAAAGGCTCATTTCATGTTTAAATAATGTGCTCCACAGATTATATATACTTCTGAGGATTTCTGGGGTTTAGACTACACAATATTCAGTTCTGAGTTCACTAATTGGAACATGCTGATAAAAACTAAAGCTGCACCCATCAAAACTAACTGCTCTGTACCTCGAACTAAACCTTGGTTCCTGAGTAGTGAAGTCAGCACTTAAAATGATTTCAACAGCACAATTAGTTCATTAACTGACAGCAGTCATAGCAGTGTGGTCAAAACTAAAACACAAAGCTGAAAGGGAAAACAAAATTTCCATCCTAGTTGAAGGAAGGCATTCCATTATTCCATATACAGGACATTAGGTTGCACTCTATCACTCAGGGTTCATCCCATCATGCCCTCCTACCAGTGCCTCACTCTGAACCCTCTTCCTCTTCTTCTTTCCCCTGGTTTTCCTCTGTTTCTTCCTCCTCCTCCTCTTCTTTTGAGGCTTAGGTGTAGTTGTAGATACTGATGGCTCGCTCCCAAACCATCCCCACCCTGTTGATAGCTCCTCCTCAGCAACATCATGAACAGCTTCTATGAGAAGGTGGCTGGCATCTAAAGCTTCTTTAGTAAACTCATCATCTGGTGCTACTGCAGTAGACATGGTCGTAGGGGTAGTCAATTCATTATCAGAATATGATGATGGCACGGTACTCTCTGATGCAAAACCCTGGAAAGCTGATGCTATAGTCGAAAAAACATCATCTGTGGGCTCTAAAGTCTTCATTTCATGCTCAATGTAGACATATGGTGAAGGCGTCGTCACATCTTTGGCAAAAGGAAGTGCAGCTGACGGCTGATCCCCTGATAATTCTGTACCTTCTAACTCAGGTTTAACAGAATCTACATCTTGGTCTTCTTTCTCCTCAAATTTGGTATAATCAAACTCAAGTTGCTGTATCATTACCTGCGTCATTACAAAAATTATAAAATCTAATAACAAAGAAAACTGAGGATACAAAAAATATACCATTAATTAAACTATTCTATTAAGATACCATAATGTATGTAATGCATTTAGATTTGAATATACTAACTAAAATTACTAATGTCACTTTAGAAATCACTCTAAGGCCATTATGGAAAAAGAAACGAAGATTATTTTAAGCTTGTTCTCCTTTCCATGTCATGGATCAGGAAGTACATACTGCCTCTCACAATTCACTCTCACACATCATCAATCCATATCCAATGTGTAAAAGTGAACCAAGAACATCCATATAACATTCGTACCTCCTACCTTTTCATTCTACACATTAAGCTGATTTATTACGAGACAAAAATAATTATTCAAACGACCTTTAAAGACATAACGACTTCATTCTAAGTGACCAAAAAGGATTCCTCTGACATCTTCATCTGAAATACTTCTAGTGCAATCAATTCACTCAAAGCATCAAGCATCTCATCTGCATTATACCTTTTCTTTTACCTTCTACTATGCTATAATATACTATCTCAACCTACCCATCATCTACCATGCCTCCTTCATGGCAATACCATCTTAAGGGATTACCTTAATTTATTTGGACAATAGCAGAGAAAGTTAAGAGGTGCTCTAAGGAGCTAAAGAACTAGTAAATCATTAAACATACCCATTTTGCCCTTATAAAGTGTTACCTCCCCTTCTATACCCTCCCTAATGTGCCCAGGACCTTTGCCTCTTCACCTAACCTATGGCTCACTTCAGATCCCATGGTTCCATTCACTGTCCACAGCATTTACAGGGTAGGATGAATCTATACATCCATAGCAATTAAGAAGTTAATATGCAATTTCTTTTTCTAAACATCCAACAAGTGTCAAGCAACTCTACAAGTATAAAGTCTTGTAACATGATACTAGTAAATTAATTAGTTAGTCTTTTTTCACTAAGACATGGTAGACAGCCATATCAAGAATCTAATGATTCATTGAACCACAAGTATATTACAGCAGCTTCATCACAGAGACATACCAAGGAATCTTACACTTCATCACTTGAAACTAAGGCTGCTTTTGTTAAAGGGTAGTAATGGGGTAGAATTTCAATCAAATATTCATGTCCTTTAAAATTCTAAGAGAAATAACAAACCCTTTCCAAAATTTTAAGAAAAAAATGACTGAAAACTGTTGCACAATAAAAAGTCTTACCCATCAAAAAGTATGATTAACTGCTTAGTTTTTCTAGTGGGAGTTTAGTGACTAAATGAAGATTCTCCTTAGAAAAAGCAAAGACCAATTTAAAATAGTAACACACAATCAAAAAGCTTAAAAGTAAATATGAAAAGAACACTGAAATGACAGGAGTCAACTATGAAAACCAGTTTCCAACTTCATTAGTCATTGAATTCATTACATTTACATGTACTGAAAAATTCCCTTTGCAATTATTATCCTTAAAATTTTTCAATTTTACTAAACACATTGGCAGATTATCTTATAAACAAAGGTACTAATCTTTGTTAACTTTCACTTATTTCACATAACACAGAAGAGGTAGGGCTACTGTGGGGGAAAAATAAATGGTGGGCCCAATTGCTGCAAAAGGGTAAGATAAACTACTCTCATTATTCTATATGGAAAAATATTATCCTTCTATTCATCACATATAGGTATTACTCTCAATAAAGCATTTAAATGACATCTAAATGCAGTAAATAAGTTAGATACACAACAGCTTTATTCATCATATTTCAATTATAAATACGGTACTATCAACTAAAGTTAAATGGATAAGGTTCACCAACTTGTAAAATATGATAATCATTTGACAACTCACAGTTAGGACATTCTTGTAATACTCAATTTTCGCTCTCACTGGGAAAGGTTTGTTTCGGAAGTCTCGAAGGCAACCACCGAGTTGCTGGCTCAAGCCATCACTGAAAAAAACAAAACATCAAGTTACTTGGACAGTATATCAATAAAACAAAAATCATCATCACACCCAGACTATATCTTTAACATGTATCAAGAAATATAAATAAAATTTCATTAGACTGACTATATTTATGACCATTATAGTAATTCTGAGTCCATCAAACAATTATCATAGCTAAAAATCTTCAACTTATCTACAATCAACACACTTTCCAAATAAATATCTTTCAATAAAATTCCTGCAGCTTCCTTTGCAGTCAAATGTACTGCCTAACAAGCCTGATCACATTCACTTACCTCAATCCCAGTCAAATGTCACTACCCTTTACCTTCAACGCACACCGACAAACCTATCAAAATTACCCTTCCAATGATATTTAATAAAGCACTTTCATCCTGGTATATTCCAAGTTTATTCCCCAGACATTCCATTCAGTGATATAACCTACTTGCATCTGACACTACATGCACTTTCTTGAAAGTAATTCTCCTACCCTGTTACCCTTACCAATGTATTAATAACTGCATTCAATAAACACTTACTGTTCGTGATCATAAACCTTAGTCCCATCATTGACCATGGCCATGACATATGGGTTGTTCCTCTTATTATCATTGTCAAAAGAATCAAAAAAGACTCCAAGACCATTCCATTTGTCCTCACTGCCAAACACTGGACCTTCCCCACCAGGTTTATCATTAAACCAGACAGCCTGTCATGATGAAAATTTAGTTTCAGAAACTTAAAAAAGATAAAATTTTAATCTTCCTCCTTAACGCAAATGCAATTTCAAGTTTTCCCTGAATGAGATGTGTGATGTCACCATGGCTGTTTAACCTGCTTATGGTTGGGGATGTGTACAAGACCCATATGTGTATCTGGAATGATCACAGTGTGTGAAGAAGACTGCATTGGTCCTTCTGTTCTACTGCTGGATACACATAGGTATAAGATGAAGAGTTCAATGAATAATATTGGTATGATTATAAAGAAACTTTAAATTGTTATACTAATGAAACTATTTCTGGTTCATGTTTTTCACTATTTGTGATATATACAAATCATGATCAATATCAATGACAATACATATTAGTTCTTGCATTCATATCTAAAATATCATGATATAACAAACACTTCAACTATAATATACATGAACAAAGGAAATATCCCTATTCAAGTACCGATTGAAAAATTTACGGTCTAATGAAGCTCATTAGCAACACTAGAGTGAAATATGTTTATATGCTTCTTTATAAATCATAGACTGAAGAGTCCACTAACCAAGCCATCAGCTCCTATTCTCCCTCGTCCAGTCACACGGAAGACAAAGTCTACTTCCCACCACTCGAAGTTTGTTGGAATTTTAGTCCATATCTGACCCTTCTGACTGCGCAGAGATGGGGTGATACGAACACTTTCCTCACTGGCAATGGCATCTGTAAAATAAAAGATATCAACATTACAAATAAAGTATAGTGTACATCATAAAACTTATACATACAATAAACAGAAATGAAAATGAAAACTTATACATACAATAAACAGAAATGAAAATGAAAGTTGATATATACTTAAGATCATAATAAATTTTATAACCTTATGCAGTACTAAAGAACTGAACTTTATACTAGACAAGGTTGCCTTATCCCACCAACGTGAAGTAGTGCTCTGAACTGTCCCATTAGGGTAAAATCTTTTCTCCATTCCTTCTCTTGCTCCTACTTTTAGGAAGTGATAATACATTTCCCCTCTACAACATGCACGAGATGCAGGGTCAGTGTTCTACTCTACCCTGTGGCCAGGGAAAAAGATATAATAAAATATTTCCTGAATATGTTATCTTATTACAAAAGTCCCTTGCCAACCACTGGGGTTATGTTCCTGGAAGAGCCTATGGCTGACAAAACTGTGGTTGGCAAGGTACAGGGTATATGGAAAATGGGGAGTTAGGGGAAGTGACCCTTGAGATGTATGCCTTTTGTCATATACTGAACTCTTCAGAGGTAAAAGTAAGCACTATAATTCCAAAACAACATGCTTATTCAATAAGGGTACAAAGGAATTAAGTATGAAACTGTAAGGTAATAATATGAAGGCAGTATGTCATCTTCATACTCCTACAAAGTACCCAGGCAACTACACCTCACAAAAGGCTACCTCATCACTTCCACAAGCAATACTACCAAGTTATGACATTCCTCTTACCTGTCCCAAGAAATGGTGATCTGCTGGGTAAGATTAAAAGCAGCCCACAGCCACATGATGCTCATCCAATGCATGGATGAAATTTTGGTACTGCCATGGAAAACCATAGACAAATAAATGAAACAAACATCAAAGTGTGAATGTTATATCAGCAAACATCACAAATTTCCATGAAAGAGAATGTAAAATGTGAAACAGGATGATAAGCAGCTCCTGTAACAATGATGGATTCCAGCTAGATGAGACTGCTGGTTAAACATGATGAAAACAGTAATATTACCTACTGTATGTCTTTTCTTAGCCAAAAGTACATCTTTTTCAATCTCAAACATGATTTTGATATCAGTAATGAACTTCTCAGAGAAGCTATTACAGCATAAAACCTCTACCAAGAGTGGGAAAGCTTATATAAGACCAGAAAAATCTGGGGTTAAATACTGAAAAATAAACCCAATTATTAACCATGTGAAAAGCCCTACCTTACCAAACCTAACCCTCAGCAAGGTAAAAAACTCCTTTCTCGTAAATGTTTGGGTTAATTAAGAAAGCTACCCATTCCACTATAAATCTGGGTCATGTTAAGAGGTCTCAGGCAACATATGACCTTGTCCATCCTTATCAGATAAGAGGGTATTTTAAGATGTGCCTTTGTATATTTTATTTACTTAATGATGAGCATAATATTAAATGATTAATCTCATGGAAGAATATACTGACAGGTGCATGAATTTAGTGGTTGAGTGGGTGAAACTTAATACTTTGAGGTGGTTTGGGCATGTGGAAAGAATGCAAAATAGGGTGTAGAAGGGGAATGTATGACAGAACAATCAAAGGGGTTGGTGTGAGAGGAAGACCAGCTGTGATATGGGGAAATAGACTGGAAGAGTATTGGAAGTAGAAAAATGCAGGAAGAGTGTATGTAATAGTGCATGTGAGTGAGGGAGAAATGTAAGGAGAGGGATAAGTGGGGAATCTTTTGCCATTTCCACCCCCTTGATGGAAGTTCCTTGAGGGAATGGGCATCAGATATATATATATATATATATTATATATATATATATATATATATATATATATATATATAGAGAGAGAGAGAGAGAGAGAGAGAGATTAAGAAAAACAAGGGAGTTGAAATAAAAGCAAGTAACAGCTAAATACTAAATAAAGCCTAAGAAAAACTCACTTAATCACTTTAGATATCAAGATGTATTTCATATTCAACATTTCAATTAAAATATAACAGCCACACATGACTAAACACCCAGCATATGTCACCAAATGTCAACAAACTGATGTGACAGCAAGCAGCTATGCTATCCTCAGCAGCAGATGTATTTCATGCTGACATATTTCTTCTATCATTATGGCTACTAGGTCAAATTATGTGTGGTTTATAGGTTCAGAAGATTTTCATATCATCTACTTTTACATTAATTTACCCAACACTTTTACTGATACACATAAACCTCATTACTATCACTTAATCTAATGTTCAACAAAATATTCTCTAAACACTACAATCGCACAGCACAGGAATTCTCTCTATATTCAGAGTTACAGAGATGCAGAGCTACAGTGATTAACAGACCATATTCCAATCTCCATACACTACAGTACTAACACAAAAAAAAAAGACTGGTGTCCTTAATCTCCATAATGACAAGCTATCGCCCAGAATATTTCCTGCAGTATGGACCTGACATTGCATGGAAACAGATGGCGGTGACTGTTAACCATGCTCTTAACCTAAATATTTCATCGTAAACAACTGCCTCGAATCTGATCCCCTCATAGGTAAAGGTATGGTAAATGTATGGGTCATCAGCTGGTCTAGTGACGCAACCTCTCACTCGGCCATCGGCAGGCCTATATTTCCCCAGCATTAAACCCAGTCCCTTTCTAATGTCTGTTGGGCCTACGGCTGCATCTCCTGCGATAGTCAAGCCGCTACAGACTATACAGGAGGCTGTGGCTCCAGAACATATGTTAGCAGACGATCCCTTGGCCGGCATACACGTCAGGTAACTGTCAACAAAATCCTCTTACTCACTGCCACTGTACTGCCAGAAGGGAACCTGGTTGTCCTTCTGCGCTAGGTACGGCCCCTTGAAGCTGTATTTATATTCGAATCTTTTATGGGGATTTTGACCATAGGTGACCGATAGCAGAGATAAAAGGAAAGCCAAAGTCCACCAGACGTCCATCTCTGGTACTTGTTGAGTGTCCACTGGCAAAACAACAAGTACACGTCACAAATATCAAAAATAAAAACAGAAGCTATTGTAGTTCAATAAGTTTTATTAATAAATAAACCAGATATTATTCTTAATATATCAATAAATATTACAGTATTGTAATTTCAATATTAAAAATACTAAAAACGACGCAGTTTTTATAAATATCAATTTAATTCTGAGAAAGTGATCCATCTGTGATCAGTATTTGCGATAGGAATACCTTCCTAGCGTTCTTATAAGGAAGTCATAGTTCTGCCAACATTCAGAGATTTACTATTAGACTATATCACCATGCTAGAAAAATTACTAATTGTACCCTAATATTTATAAAATCCTATAAACTATATATTAAAGACACAAATTCAAAATCATCTATCAGTAATATCTATATGAATTCGTATTCTCGAAGCACAATAGCTTAAAAGAATGGTAGGTGCACATGTTCCCCTGAACAATCGTAACAGGTAACCAGGCAAGTGGGCTGTAAAACTGTTTTGAATCACTTGAAATGAAATAATTTAGTTCTTTATGTTTATGAGAATATATTTAAACAGATAAATTCTCTTTAGCTGGTAGATTGTGTGATTAGCAGGTTGTGCCCATAGGAAGGGCTTTATACAGTGTAATGATCCATTCCTGAACTAATTTCTACTGTACAAGCCAAATTTAGTACGCATTTACAGCATTTCTGCTTCTTAGTTGCTGGTGAAATGTTTCTTCAACTCTTCCTTGAAAATTTTAAGCTGAACTTTCTCTAATGCCTTTGATTTAGAGAACCTTCTAGCTGTAAAATTAATAGGTTTCCTCTAATGATGGCCTTCCAGGAATCATGTATGTCCATTACCCTTCTTACAGGTGTGCGCAGATTTATCGCTCCCCGCAGCGCCTTCTCTTTATACGTTATGATAATTATTCGCTCTTCTTGTTGCAAATATTCTGTGATTTATCGCTTAATGAAGGGGGAAAAGTATTCACAGTCTCTTCATATTCGTCCAAATTTAATTTGAAAAAACTAAATTTCATTATTTTTTAGTGCACAAAAAACTGATATTAGGTTGGATAATTAGATGTACTGGAGTTCAGGATGTAGAGAAGAAGGCCGATGTTTTGACCCTTATGGGTTAGGACAAAGGACTGAAAGGATCAGATTTAAGACCAGCGGTGTTGAGGATGTACTTAAGGTGAGGGTTTGGTGAAGATTGCCAGTGTCATGAACAGTAAGGTTCATATCAAAGGCAAATAGTGTTACTGGTGCAGTGAAGAGGCCTTTGATCAGTACTTTATGGATAAGTCAAAGGCAACTGTTGTCTAAGGAATAATGGAAATGAGGGTGTTGCTAAGTTGGTCTTTGTCCTGAGTTGTAAAGTTCAAATCAGTAGCCAGGAATGTCAAGGATTTAGCAAGATTTAGCTTAGTGAAGCTAAGGGTGTAATGATGTAGCTTAGACAAGTCTGCCTCCAAGAATCTGGGAATCCTTACTGGATAGAGTGGTATTGAAAGCAGTCTGACACATCAACTCTCCTTAACTAACTTCAAACCTTGACCCACTTGACCTCTGCTGCAATATTTAATCACTTTTCCCATTCTAAAGGTATCCTTTTGTTTATTTCTACCAAGAGCTGGCTGCTTGTGTACCCCCACTACTAGCTAGACCACATGGTAAGCTAATGTCACGTTTACTGTGTGGCAACTCAAGGAGGGGCTGTTTTGACAGTTTCTTTCCATAGACCTCAAAGCTTTGTAACTATCATTTCATGTCTTTTCCAATGAGCTGGCACTTCTTAAAAGACAGGTTTTTCACTTACTCCAAAATACATCAATATTTTTCCTCATCTTTTTCCCTTTCATTAAACTCAATATGTCAGTTAAGGCCTGGCCTTGATGTTCAATGCCATAAATAAGGAAGCATGTAGTGCATTTCATTGCTCAGTGGCTTTCCCATTTTCTGCTGCTTCGGTCCATTCTCAGGCTTCCTCATGTCTAGGTATCTCAATTCTTTTCTCTAAAATCATTCCAAATTTATGGCTCAGTGATGAACTTGTCTGATTATTGATGTGCCTTTTTAAATTGTTTTCATATTTTTTTTTTTTGCATTTTCAAATATATTTAGCATTCATACCTAAGCACCTGCAAAGACGATACCCAAGAAATATATGAATTACCATAAGAGTTGCATCCATAATTGCAGTTACAGCATGGACAGTATCTTAAAAGCAACATGAATGTGACATAGGAACACAGTCATTGATATTGTTCTGTATATTATGGAGATTTTAAAACAGCAGGTTATGTAAATTTTGTCTGTCAAGCTGGGTCAAGATAAGCAGGACTATTGTGTAGTAACATTACGGTATAGGTAAAAGAGTGAAATGAAGAAATTTAAAGTTGTGTGGGTACAAGTAAGGTAATGTGTAATAAATGGGCTAGACAGGATGTACCAAGTATGAGCTTTTAGGGAACACCTGGAAAATAGAATGCTTTATGCACCTGGATGTGGGCATGGGATCTGATGAACCATAGGGCCTGGGAATTATAGGGTGGGAGTAAGGGAAGAAAATCCAAGGTAATTAATCAAATATTTGTGTAAGAGTACTTTGGGCTATGAGTGGGTGGGAAGATATTATCAAACATTGTTAGCAAAAACATGGTTATGGTTAAAGAATAATCCCAATAGTGTTGTTAAGGACAAGCTCTTGGGCCTAGAATTCATTGGAGGATGGATCTGATGGAAATAAAATGCCTCAACAATATGTGGCATGTGGAGAGTTTTATCACACATGTAATGGCAGAGTAAGAGATGTGGTAGTAAGTGCAGTCTGATTGAGAGAGTGGACCAGTTGAAATATTTTGGACTTAGCTAGAGAATAAAGAAACAGACAAAAGATATTTGTGTGTTAGAATAGAGAGGAAGGGGAGAACTAAGGAAGAGGGTATTGAAGGAACGAGTGGAAGAGGGCAAGGTACTGGGACCTGAACAATTACGAGGCCCAAAGACTAGGATGGGATGGAGAAAATTGGAGCAATGTGGTACACAAGTGAGGTTGGGACTTGGGGATAATTACAAAAGGGTTTTCATCACATGCTTTTTTAAACAGTGCTTTTATATCATATTATCTATCACAAAATATTAAGTACCAGTTTTATATTATGTATCACAAAATATTAAATACCAGTTTTCTTGTATGAAACCATGGGTGTATATTCAGAATTTACATTTGAAACTACTTCAAAGTGATGTCTACCATGAAGCATTAATATGAAAATTGGATAATAAAATGTCAATAATGTGTAGTCTTTATTCAAGTGGCACATACCAACCAATTTGGCACATTCTATAAATTCAGGAATACTTCCTTTAGTGCAAACATTTTGGGCAATGCGGAATGTCTGAATAAAGAAATTTCTTCCAATTTTGTCTTATATGGTAGCTTTATTACCAAGGTTACCAAACATCACAAGCTGTCATGGGAAATAACATATAGCCATAACCCAAGTACCTACTGCACCCTTTAACACATCTGGCAAAGGCACTGAATTGCTTACATTATATAAAAAGTTGAGCAACAAATTAGACTAGAGATATCCAATTAAACAAAAAACTTGAGATTCCCTATAGATCAAAATCATAAACTGTGCACTAAGTGATAATATGGGCACAGTTCTTACCTAACAATGAAGCTTAAGCAATGGAGGGGAACTTTCTTTTAAAGGAAGCTTACAATATTGTATGGTGACAGCCTCACCTGCTATAATAATAAAAAGGCATTTTGTAATCAAAAAAGTTTGAATATCCTGGTCTAAATTTAATGCTGCATAAATAATGCATTGAACATCCAAACGAGGATGCTGATGTGCATATCCCAATGCTTATGAGTCATACTTGGCATATATGATTTATGAATGCAAACAGGTTCAAGGCTTTCAAGACACTAAATGCTTGTACCATGTTAGCAATAAAACTTCTATTATATAGGCCAATAAGCTTTCTCCACTATTCACTCAATCTGGATACTCAACTTCTTCATTGCATACAGTCACTCATTCAGTACTCCATGAGAAAAATGTGCACAGAGCTGATCTGTATAGTTACTTCCCACTTTTCAGCTTAGAGTCTATGTAGGCCTGGATGTTTGCAAAGGAGTCACGACCCAGATAATCCGGTTCTCCTCGTTCCCATCTGGCAAGTCCTTCCTGAATGCTTTCTTGTCCCAAGTGCAGTCCAGCTAACTGCTGTGCAACCTATGAGGTAATATAGGTTTTAGTTAACAGTGCTTTTATGAATAGTATCTGCATATGTTAGTATTTTAAGATTAACAAGAGTATTCATATCCAAGTCAAACATTATCTTGTGAATTTCTTACTCTCAAGTTCAGAATCAAATGCCCCTTGACTACAGAATTCTACAACCTTGCTTGTTCAGTTACTAAAATGCCATTAACCATTTTAGTATCATAGACTTACAAAAAGAAAACAATACTTGCTTAGAGCCTTTGTTGGAGAGATATCTGTTGATAATTTGAAACGGGTTAACACATATTTCTTGCCAATTCCCAAGGCTAATTGGTCACAGCCGAGCAGTTCATACACCAGATAAACTTAAAATCAATCAATTTTCAGCTTGCACAGTTAAATACACAAGAACCAGGAAAACTAAGAAAAACCAAGGGTAATAAAGGAATTTCATGCATATCTCTTAAGCTAGCAACTCAACAGGTAAGGTCCTCCACCTTAAACTGGAGCAGTCGTAGTCTTCAATAGTATTCAAAATTAGCCTTCTTGCCCCCATCCAAGTCATAAAGATCTGTAGTGCTAAATTATGTTTACCTCCTCTTCAATGCTATCATCTGGAGCAGCCAATTCTACGTTTTCACTTTCCTTAATGCCACTCCACTCCTTATCATTAGAAAGACTGATTCCACTAGATACACACCGATTATGCTGCTCCAAACTGCTGACTACTTTGTTATGAACATCGGGTTTATCCTTTACCTCGTTACCACCACGTAAATAGTAGTGGCCATATGAATGACTGCGCCCTTCCTTAGAGTCAAATGCACTCAAATCCATTTCCTGAATAGCCGCATGTAAGGAATTATATACTGGATTAGTATGCTAAACTATCAGGTCAGCTATACTAGTCATGATTAGTTATTTGACATCTTTTTACACCTCAAAGTTATTTGAAATCTCTCTGACCTAACTAGGTCTATGAATACTAGCTATTATTAGTTATTACTATCAGCCCTAATTAGTTCTAAAGATGATGAGGCATTATTTATTCCTATAAGCCATTGTTAGGTCTAAATGTAGTGTACTAGGTTTATTGGAAATCTGGTTTTATATATCTCTGCTATGAATAATAATATTTACATGTACCCCTTTAAAGAGTTTATAACATATGCAGTTATTAGTATTTGCAAAAGTAACATTTTGTAACTGGCTAAAATTTCTACAAATCACGAGGTTTACCTTCGTATCTTCTAGAGGAGACTTCACAGCCAATAGTCTTGGAATATCCTGTGTGAGAAAATATCATCACAAGATTAATTCATGCATCAGGCAAAAAAATTACCATGGTAGCTCGAGAAACAGCAGACCAAATGGAAATGTTAAGTTTTGAGAGTTACATGACCAAACTATTTTCAAACAGTAAATACATATTATATAATCACACCATTCCATATACATTACCAAACAGCAAACACCAATGCATTCCTTAATTACAGTTTCATGAGTGTATTATCCTTACTAAATATGCACAGATGAAAACTTACCAATATACAATGATCTTTGTCAACGACTTCAAATGAAAATAAGGCAAAATGATGATGGAATTTAACCTCAATTTTATGGTCATATTAAGTAAGATGCTTGGACTATACAGCAAACAACAAACTTGAGATACTAGTTCAGAATATCCTGCCAACATGATGAAAATTCTCTTTTCACATTGAGTTACCTTACATTTTAAGTTCCTAATTATGCAACAAACACCACAAAAATGCATATTAAGTACATTTCATTCTGTGGCTAACTGCCATATTCTTAAAACACTGGGTTGGTATAACTTCAAACTTTCAAACTGAATAACTTTAATGGAAGGAAGAGGCAGTGGAGTATCTTCCTTTCAAATACTTAGTGCAGTCCAATTTTGTTTAATAAAGAAGCTTTAGATATAGGTATCTGCCATAAGCATAAACATCAGATATACTTTATTGGCTCTTATCCAAAGATTATTAAATATATGAAGGATTCTGAGTTGTTTATAAGATTACATTAATTCTCTCTCTCTCTCTCTCTGGAAAAAAAAAAAAGTATGTTCCCAGAGGTGAGCAAAGTCCCAAGTAAACAGCTCTTCTCTTTTTATGAGTTTATTATATTTAAAACTGAAAATTTACAGCTTGCTTTTTTTCCTTATGAAGCAAACATTTAACATCAAGCTTTAATTCACAAATGAACAATCCCAATGCCATAAATTCACTAATGAACTCCCAGTGCCTACGATACTTTAGAGTCAGGTATTCATGTGCCAAATTAGTGCTACGTGGAGATTTAAATATACAGTGAATGTCTTTAATTTGACGATATGTAGTTTCAAAATAAAAAGATTTAGAAAAAACAGAATTTGATCTAGTACAGCAAAATTGTGGCTCAAAAATTGCCACTGCCATCAAGTGCTGTGTTCAACTGGGTAATCAATGGTCGGCCACTGTGCCTAGCGACTCATGTCTTTATACGTTTACATGTATGTACATTTTTGGGCTATTTTTCAAGTAATTTACTGCAAAATGTAATATACTAAACAAGTATCATGACTAAAAAAAACAACACAAAAATTGAGATCATCACTGTATAACCAATGGAGTGATATAAGCAGCTGACATTCCCAGAGTGTCACCAATATTTTTTCCATAC
The DNA here is from genome assembly GCA_038088735.1 of Panulirus argus. Lineage (NCBI taxonomy): Eukaryota > Metazoa > Arthropoda > Malacostraca > Decapoda > Palinuridae > Panulirus > Panulirus argus. The sequence continues at coordinate 18,738 of JAYMFT010367250.1, forward strand.
AAGTTTATACTGTTATTTCATATAAAGAAGTCTTGAAAAATTGACGAAAGGTTAGGAAGATATTCCACCAATTTTCCACTGACTAATGGAGATAATTCAATTCAAGTTCTAAAATGGTGACAAACATCAGGCCAATGCCAGACTCCTCACATAAATCTTTAGTGCTCAAAACTTACCCTACACACCTTTCTAAACTAGCTGAATATCACATTACAAAAACTAATGCTGGCGATTGTACATAAAAAAGTAAACTTTTTTTCTATTCTATTAAAACAAGTTTGAAAACCAAGAAAAACTAAATTCAGGTTCATAATGAACATATTCTTTTATGAGATTAAACTACTAATACCTTTCTCACTACATAAAGAAAGTGCATGTAGTTTTGTACCCATCAATACTTTAGTTTATCATGGACCTGAGCAATGTCTATGTTCGTCCTACTCCAGCAGAGATCTCTAGCATCCCATACTGTAACATGTCTCCCAATTGTAATTACTTCTACTTTCTCGAGTCCTAAAAAATTCAGCACTCATTTTTCCCTATCTCAGAGTTTTCCTCATATAGAAAGAGAGATGCTCATTCAGAAGCTTTAAATAACAGCCAAAGCATATCAAGCTTAGCATTTATCTATCACATACTACCCTTACTGATCATTCCCTCCAATTTTCAGTTTTTCCAAGCCTAGTACCATTGCGACTTACAGTTTGAAACCTAATGCCACAACATGACAAATACATCTGCATAATAATATCATTTTGTGTCTACCCAAATTGATAATTCAATTAAGAAAATTGCTGTAAAAAAAAAAAAAAAAAAAAAAATTATCAAGATAAAAGGTAAAAACTTTTAAAAAGAGTATAAATGGGTGGAATCCAACTGAAATTACCAGCATTTTCTGTTTCTTAAATCTTAATATGTCAAACTGAAGTAAAGAAAATGTACACATTAAAATAATTCATTCTATAGGAAGACAACAGTCTCCAATAAAATCCAGGGCATGATTTAAAAGCAGAAAAGCAAAACTGCTTAAGCAAGAAAAAAAAATCTGTTTCAAAGAAAATGGTATGGAAATGAAAGTTTTCTGTGATATAGGAGAATCATGGATTAGTAAAGACAAAGCCAAAAAATTTATAATGTATAGTACATGAATTTCACATTCAAATTAATCATGATGAAGTTATAACAAAACTAGAGTGCTAAAGGCTTATTCAGCATCTGTGTATTACAACAGGAGGCAGTTATTGTTTCATCTGTAGTGAAGAAACTGTTTTTGCCCTACATTACAGAGCTTAAAGCGTTTCAGAACAATGCAACAAGCTGCTACCGAATTAGTACAACTTACGCCTAGTCCCCACTACCTGATGACCAATTACCTAGTGTTCCACTATCCAGTGCTCATGAAAAAATAATGTAGACGGATAAAAAAAATCCACATGTAGCAACAGCAGACAATCACTCTGGTAAGTGATAGCTCACCAGGGTGACAACTTGCTGGCAAGTGGTGATGTCAAGGAATATACAGTATACTGTATGTTGTCCATGAAGGAAAATGGAATAATGTGCATAAAAAACTTCATTTAAAAGCATACATTACATGCTAATTTTGTTTTCATACTTTGCTACCATTTTCTGCATCAGTGAGGTAGTGCCAGGAACAGACAAAGAAAGCCCACTTTTACTCACTTCCATCCTCCAGCTGTCATGTGTAACACAAAGAACAGGGAGCAATTCACAGGTGATTGTTCATCAGCAAGTGGCAACATCCCTGTAGTAGCCAGTCCAATGCATGAAAGTTAAAGTGGACATACAAACCACTTTCTTAAGTTGCAAGATAGCACATACCCTCCTAAACCTGTATAGCATCATAGGTGAAAAGTGCTCAGGTCTTTTTGGTTCTAGGAGGAGGAGCAGGAAGAGCATCAGCTTAGAGGAAAAGTTTCATGTTTACAGGTATTTTGCTACTGGTCAACACAGTGCTGACATCACCAGAACTTTTCACTTGCCTGATACATCTTCATGTAAGTATTATTTCTCTAGTATTAGTGTGGTATTTTAAGCAGCTTATTCTACTTAAAACACTTAAACCAATAATGTGCCAGCACTGTACTGTATATTGTTGGGCAATTTATTTACTAATCTTTTATGGTTGAGAAACTTCCCTCCCTTATGCCCAGAGAATCCTAAGGTAAAATATAATTCACTATCAGGTGATTCACTTCTAACGTGTTTTTCAGGAATGCATCAACATGATGTAGGGACCAGGTGAATATGCAATGAACAACACAGAAAAATTAACTACTGACAAATGCATCAAGGGTATTTTTGTAGCCTTGAAAGGTGTGAAGAATTAAGGTAACCATATTTTACTACGAACACAAGTGTGCGGGTTAAAAATCTGCAATGATGGGGAGCACTGGAGCATTAAAGATATGTATGATTCACTTCTATTTTCTATCAACTTACAAGTCTAATGAAAAAAAAAAAAAAAAAAAAAAAAAAAAATCCACAGCTACTCCTTGCAATTTGGAAAAAAAAAAAAAAAAAGGGGGGGGGGGGGGCCTATGGACAACTAATAGTGAATTTCTTCATCCCATTTCGAAAGGTAATATGGCTGAAAAATACCCAACTAATCATAGCCACACATTACATCTATGGAAATCTTAAGTGCATTAATGGTTTTGATCCCAATAGATAGCCCTGAAAATCTGATTACAGCAGTGATATTTCCACCCAATAAATTGGAAATATGTGAAATTCCCCTTTCATTAGTGCTCAATCTATTGTGTAATTTAATCAAGCCAAAGACACTGCAACAAACCCGAGACTTGCTTTAATAATCAACAAAACCTAAGCGCATTAAAGATTTTGATCCCAATGGACAGGGCAAAGTCTGATTACAGCCAAATGTTTTCTTACCAGTAACTAAGTAAAATTAATTGTTGAAATTCCCCTTTCATTAGTAATCAACCTATTAATGTGTGTAATTTTCTCATGCCAAAGTCACTACAACAACACTTGAGACTTGCTTTAATGATCAGCATCCAACAGCTTGAGCAGGTAGAAAACAATAATTATGCACAATTACATCTTACTGGTTTATAGGATAAATAAAAATTATTTACAATTCCTACATGCTTTAACATCTGAATATGCTGTACCTAAGTTTCTGTCAATGGTGTAAAGCTTCACATTTATAACAATTCTCAAGTGCTCCTTTAGAAAAACTAGAACACAATTTTTACTTACCATTTCTGGAATACCTGGTTGAACGAGACGAATATAAATGGCCCACCAGGAGTTTAGGTAAGGAGCGAGGTGATGATATCCAGCTGGAATTTGTACAGTACCAGAGGTAACATCATAACGATGCTGCCAAGGTTTCATAGATCCCAGGAAATGAATTAACTTGGCATTTACTCCATACCTGTGGGTGAAAACCTCTTCTTCTGATGAATGAGAAGATTTAATGAATAATTAAATTTCTAAACTGGTATTTACTCCATACCCAAGGGGAATCTTCATTTTGAGGTTTACATATACTAGCAAGCTTCAAGTTCAGGACAAGCCATGACAATTCTCACAGGTTCATGAGGGAGCTATATCATGTTATACTTTTGAGAAAGTCCTTTCATTATGCTTTTCCTTACTAAATTTCTCAATCAATAATAACAGCAACCTTGTCCTTTGGCAACATTATAAACTTTTATGGGAAATCTGGGGAGGGGTTACTAACTCAAATAGTGCAAATTTTCAACAGTTTTTAAAAATGTAAACATGCTGGAAAAAATTTCCAGTCAACCAATAGAAGTTCCTTTTCACATACATTTTTCATTTAAGGATACTGGTAGATTCATAGCAATACACTATTAACTATTCTTGACACTCACATCACAGGTAAAATTTCCAAATATGAACTGGCATGGATCAAGCAGTCTTCAAATTTTTCAAACTTTGTCTATGCACATAACCAGATTCTTCAAATTTTTCAAACTTTGTCTATGCACACAACGATCTGGTTATTTCGAATCTGAATTCTGAAGACCTTCAAATTTTGGAAGTGTTACCTGTATTACAATTTTCTGATGGATGAATAGCATGTAAACAGTATGCACAATTTTCTTTGCGAACATATCCATGCACATCAACTTTTAAATCAATTTTCATGTTTATACCATAGTCATATATGCATGCAAGAGTGCGAAGCATGCATCAATGTACAAACAAATTTGCTTATGTCAGGTAGCTGCCATTTTGACAAGGAGTCACATATCTCATAGGAATGGAAAGGACAGAAAGACAAAGGAGCAGAGGGGAACGTACCTAAAGGAAAAAAAATTGAAAGAGAAAAATGTTTAAAAGATGGCCAGACTACCTGACTGTATTTTGTGTCCAAAGATTTTGTACCAAGGAATAAATGAATCCCCACTGAAGACAGTGTCAGTGATCAAGTACCAATTGTTAGAAGAAAAATTCTGATGCCCAGGAAGGAAAGAATTAGCACATCTTTTCTGAAATCATTAAGTTCATAAAACATAGAGACACCCATATCACTATGATCTTTTAGCCATCATTAACATAGGAGGCACTATATGGTGTGTAAGTTCATCTTGTTTCAAAATAATCATATAAATGTTTACCCTCATACTTTCAAAATATTTAATATTCATTCTTCCTGTTATCCTCTTACTATCAACAAAACCATTACCACTGCAGGTTGCATCATTACTATTTCATCTACAATCCATAATAACCAATTACTTATTCAAATAATTCACTGAGCTACCTGTCCCTTTTTTGCAAACCTGACATATTATAACTACCCACGGCATTTTCAGCATGTATATCATTAAGTGTACTGAAGTTTATCTACACTCCTTCCTGCAATATAATGTTGCCATGCCTGGCAATCTTATGATTACAACCATGGTATGAAAACCACACCTGCCACTACTCAAAAGTTAGAACAATCATTTTACATTCACACAATAGTACCGACAAGAATCACTGCACCATATAAATCAAAATATTATGCAGCCATTACTTTTTTGTTTTCCCTTTCACTAAAAGGTCATGCCCTTACTGATCATCTGTTGAACATTCCTAAACGACCCTACTACTATCTTGATGTCTTATCACAAACCAATCCCCATTACTTTTCCTTGGAGGGTATGTGGTTATCCTAGCCCTATTGGGACCTGCAACACAATGATGAACTTAACATTTACAAAAAATTTTTCATTTCAGTAAAACAAGGAAATCAAATTGTAACAATCATGATTAACAAGCTAATCATGATATTTTGTAAGGGATCCTTAAAACTGTTTCAAGGAATTTCTTTCATATCTGAAATGGTGAATTATATGTGTCAAATTTTTCTTTTTCCCTACTTTCTATTTCAATTAAGTGAAATTCCACCTGAAAATCCAATTATACTCTAAACAGAGTTAGAAGACAACTTTTAATGTGCATTCAACTAATAAAAACTCACTGTTTATAAGCCGGCAAGTAGGTGTATGTGGCTGAAGCAACCATATTGAAAATAAAGGAGATGCGGTTCCAGTTGGTGAAGTAAGTATTGAGAAGACCTTGGTCACCACCATCAAAGCTACCTTTCTCTTCTGCAACTCGGAGGAGCTTGGCATATGTATCTCGGGAGGGAACAAACACAAACATACCAGAATTAAAGCAGTCAGGCCATCCAATATCAGTAACTGCTGTAAGTTCTGGATGGGAAAAGAGTTCATCAGGATTCTGCACACACTGTAAAGAAATAATTTTTAATGTAGATTTACAAACTAGTATTCCAGGGGGGGGGGTCTTACAAAATGTATCCAAATGATGTCTCAAAGGGTGATAAATCCACAAATGATTTTAGAAAAAAAACGTTCTATACTCCATTTGCATGTGTTCATGCTTGGTGTTATTCATTCAACATTTACGTGAAATTTTTTTTCCCAGCACAGCGAAATTAGGAAACTAAAATATTGCCATTTATTAAAGTGCTTGTTTGGATTTAGCATCTGGAAATAAGCTGTTTACTATACTTAATCTTTCATAATTCTGAAGGATTTTTCTTTATATAAATGTCAAATTCACCAAGGGGTAGGTGTATAATCTACTGAAATGTGTACAGATTGTTAACTATACACAATTATGGTAAAGAGAGCCTTTGCTTCTGAATTCTATAGTCTTGCTATAATCAAACTTAAGTGGTCATCAACTTCATAATGTTACCTCATAACAATGTTTAACATGAATTATAGGTGCCTTGTTTACTATATAAAAGAGAAAGAGAGAGAGAGAGAGAGAGAGAGAAAATTTTCAATAAATAAAGTCTGTACAATGTTCGCTTAACAGGGAAAGTTGAACAATCAATAAATAAAGTCTGTACAATGTTCGCTTAACAGGGAAAGTTGAACAAATACAACACTTACAGGGGTGACAAAGGTGCAAATAACCTATCTAAATATGAATGCCAGTAACTCTTATGCAATGCTCTTGGGTATCAAAGAAATATTATCTATATTGCTTACCAACATATCGGCATCAAGGAAGACACATTTTGAGTACTCTGTTAGTGTCCAGCAGTGAAGCTTGGTGAAAGTGATCCCTAGTTCTGGTCGCTTGAGGAGGGACAGGTGGGCAGAGTCTCCAGAATCCAGGACATCTACACTAATCACTTTGTTGAATACACCATGCAACAGTGCTCTGTGGGAATTGCAATACATTTAGAAACATATCTTTTGATTTCATTATCTATTCAACAAAGAGATGATGCCACCTAACTACTTGCACGTAAATCACAAAGGCAATAATCTAAAACTACGAGAGAAACCTACAATGGTCAAGGGAATAGGGATGCTTTCAGGAAAATATTTTGGACTCTAACTCTTCTACTGTTGTGACTCCATGTATATGTGGATCCAATACAAAGTCCGTTTCTGAAACTGTTTAAACTCTTTTCAAACTGATAGTATCAAGTGTACACTTAAGGTGTTTCTACACTTTGTCAAATTACAATAAACTCACTTTATTGATGGGGAGACAGTTGGGGTGATCATGATGCAGAGGTCATGAGTGGTGTTGTTGGACCGCAAAGAGTGACCCAAAACCAGTGCTCCGATGGCATAGCCATCGTTGGTGGCAAGGGTTACATATGCCTGCGACACTGCAATGGAAGCAAGGAATAATAAGATACACGAAGTAATTGGTTTAGTATGATCATATGAACTATGAACAAAAGCATGCATTGACTATGACAAGCACTGATCACCTATTCAATGAGGAAAACACAAAATTTTTATAAAAATAATAAAAACCTAAACCTAGAACACCTTTTTCAGAGCTCCTGCAGATTAAAGGCTGCACTATAATCAGTAGCTGAGGAAATTAACTCCTTTAGAGTGAGAAGTTTTTCACTTACAATGATACAACCTTGCCAATGGTGACTTTTCACTGGGGGTGTAACCTCATGCAGGTGGAGTCTAGTGATGTTTCCTATCAAGATATTATATCTTTATATGGAAAAATACCAAAGAAATGTATCACAGATCCAAATCACTTTAAGTCACTAACAACTAAAATCACAGAACTTAGGCCAACCTGCTTCAACCTCAATACATTGATTGCTTTATTTTTCATACCATATATATGCAAACACACAAATTAGCAAAATCCATAATGAATTTCAATGAACAACTAAAAAAAGTTTATCAAATCAATAATTAGTTAGATAGCAGTTAAACTTGAGAAAAGGATACTTTTACATTAACAGTTTAAGAAGCATTATCATGTAAACAAGTGAAACTAGTTATGAAATTTCTATCAGAAAAGCACATGATGGGACAGAATGCTAGGTATCCCTTTGCATGGCAACAAATTTGCATAAACAAATGGGCACACACACACAACTTGCCACTTTCATATCACAACCACATACAGCCACACTTTCACCAACGATGAATCTTAAATGTAAAATGCCCTTATCAATGTTCTAAAGCATAATAAAATATGTTTAATGGACACTACAAGCAAGGTTTCAGAATTAATCCCAGACTGAGGTGAAGGTGCAAAACTAAAGTTGTACACAAGGGCATCAGACTAAGGGTGGATGTACTATGGAGTATGAGGAACTAAGAGAACTTATGTTTCATGCTGGAGATCGGGAGCAATAAAGAATTGATGTTGCAAGCTGGGACATGAAGAGCAATACAGAACAAATGATGTATGCTGGGGCATGGAAAGCAATACAGAACTAAGGATGCATACTGAAGAAATGAGATTTGGGACTCAGGCGGAGGGCTGGGGTTGCAAGAAGGAATACAGTTCTAAGGTTGCAGACAGATGTGTGAGCAGCAAAACTATACGATACAGGATACAGACGGAAGTTTGGGGGAGCAACATAGGCTAGAGACTGGGCATAGGGAGAAAGACTATAGGTACCAGACATGGGCATGGGATGCAAGACTGGAGGTTTTAAAACCATGGCATGGATAGCAAGGCTGTGTTGCAGGCTAGGGTATGGGGATCAAGACTTGGTTGGCAACTGGGGTGTGCGGAGAAAGGTTATGGGTTGCAGACTGGGACATGGGAAGCAAAATTATGGGTTGCATACAGGGACATGGGGAGTAACAATAAGGTTTTATAAGAAGCTAAGATGAAGGAAGACCAAGGCTGCAAAGCGAGATGAGGGAGGACGACCAGGGTCGTGGGTTGGGATACGGGATAAAGGGAGGAAGACCAAGAATGTGGGCTGGGATAAAGACAAAGGTTGTAGATTGGGATAACGGGAAGAAGACTAGTTATAAGTTATGATACAGGGATGAACAAGTCTGTGGGTTGAGATATATGAAGACCAAGGTTGTTGGTTGGGATAAAGGGAGGAAGACCAGAGTTGTGGGCTGCAATAAAGGAAGACCTTGGTTGTGGGTTTATATTAAAGACTAGTGTTACAGGCTGGGATAATGGGAGGTGGAACAAGGTTGTAAGTTGGAATAAACAGAGGAAGACTAAAGTTGTAAGTTATAATAAAGGAAAGAAGACAAAGATTGTGGGTTGGGATAATGAAAGACCACGGTAGTAGGCTGGGATAAAGGGAAGAAGAAAAGGTTATACGCTGGGTAAAGAAAGACCCAAGGTTGTAGAGAAAGGCTAAGGGAAACCACTGTTGTAGAACGTCTTATATGAGGAAGAGTAAGGTTGTAGGGCGGAGAGAATTCATGCAGCAGGAGGAAGGCTGTACACTGGGGCAGCGAAGGTGGAGGCTGTGATAGAGAGAGGACGACGCTACTGTAGGCCGGTATGTAGAGAGGAAGGGCGAGGATGTTTGTGGGTATAGTTGGGTTGGGTACCCCACCAGCTTCCACCTCTCACGTCCCTCAACCGGCGCCGGGGAGTCGTCCCATACCTAGTGTTGCCCACTAACACGACCCTCCTGTTCTGCAAATTATCTAATATCCTTCTAAATACATTCTCTAATCATCATTTGGATACAACTAGCGCTCCCGCGCTTGAGATTGTTTAACTAGTTCCCCGAGCCAATGGACCTCCGTGCCACCAACACAAGGCGATGTAGATTGCCCCCAAACCCCCAATGCCACATTAGTATATTGGTTTCCATACCCATCTGCCATTCTGTCAACCTGTTCCTGAGGTGATATAACCGGGAGCCTGTCGCCGGGCCCGAACCCGACACGCACCACCACCACCAGCAACAGGTTATATAACCCCTAACTTACAACTGTCGAGTCACCAAGATACGGCAACTTACTATCACTGTAAATGATAAGCTACCATATGCTCCTGAGATTAAAAGAAAAAAATTACATTTACTAAGAGATCTGTGTTAACACTGATGGTACTGGCCAAGTGTTGCATTCACGGCACTCCTCGCAAGGTCCACCTTGTATATCCATTATGGAATTCCGAAAAGCGAAGTCTTTTTAAGCAACCACACTAAATGTAGGGACCCTATCACCCCCAACAAACACCATATGACGGCACCATACCGAAGTCCTGGCGCCATGTGTGCGCTGCTAGGGTGTGGCCACCCATTAAAAGCAGGGTCACTCGGCCCTCCCTCCACGACCCCCTCCAGACCACAGCCATACACCCAGGAAATGGGCATCAAATACATTACCAAGAATGCGGGTAGTCGATTCAGAGACAACAGACTCCTCTTCAGTCTCTGAACCAGCTGGGCAGATTCGCCATCATTTGCAATTATGCACCACGATTTGGGTGTGATGTATCGCTTAGAAAACAACATAGCGTCAGAAAGAAAAATCTACAATACATGTGCAAACAATCTTCACGCCTGCAAAAGACTCCCATTCTTGACACACGCATTACCCACAACCCGGTTCCATAGCAGAGGCCAGCGACCGTCCGTCCGTCCAGCTCCGGCCAGAGAGACCAGACCTCATAGCCAAACATGGCCTGTGTGGTTGGTTGGTCATTACACTGACAAAGTTCAGCTAGTGGCAGATGAGACGTTCCTACCATTTTAGTGGGTGAGTGTACCATGGCTGAAGGATGGGGATAACCTAGAACCATATGTCGACTTACAACCTGCCTTAGAATCAAACCATACACATTTTAACCTACAATCCACATGATGATGAAGGTACCCTATCTCTGCATATGTTTGAATGTAGCCGCTTAAAAAAAAAAAAATGCAACGTGCTGTTTTTTCAGGGGAAAATGTGGCAACCGTAATCTCGGTTTTTCTGAGAAAAATGTGGTGTCTGTAATCTCAGTCTGGACCATTTCTTAATTATGTTGGCTGTATTAAGAGGTATTTCACGGGGTAAATAACATTCTCCTGCAAGCAATATTTAAAAGATACGAGTCAACCCAAAGTGCTCACAGGTTAAGCTCCAGAAGTACATTTACGTATAATTGTTCCATAACTGAAATTTAACCCTGACCAAAGAAAGTCAAAACATATATAAAAAAAAATCCAAACAAACCCCCCAGTAGTACTGTTATAATTAAGCAACACAAGATAACCCCAATCACAAAATAAAAAATTTCGTCTTTTACGATTGCCCCCTCCCCCCAAAAAAGTACACACACACACCCAATATATATATATATATATATATATATATATATATATATATATATATATAATTACACCATTTCATCTGGTGTACCTTATGTAACATGAAAACGACCTTCCTTGCTTTGTACTCCACAATCAAGTTACGACGAGATTCACGTGACAATGCGATCAGAATATCCCCAATGTCGACAAAATATTTTTTTTTAACCTTATCAATGAAAAAACAATGCAACGCGGATAATCAAGATTAATCCGACCACCTTGTTATGAAGCCATCCAGTCTCAGAAGGACACTCCTCTTAAATAACTAGAAAACTTCTAAATATACAAGAGGAGTGAGTTATGTAAGAGGCCGTAACTCAAGTGGTACCAGACAATGACGCACTGAAGGACCCCGTTAACAAGGACTCTACCTTCCTTATCGGGCAGTGTTACATAAGCAAGTGTCGCACGCCTTGGCAACTCGTCACTCACATGCCAATTCTTAAGGAGCTGCCTAATTACGACAAAAAACACCCGTCAGGCCTCCCACTTAATCACGAATGACGTCCCCCACTTAATCACGAATGACGTCCTAGTGTATCGAAACAAAGGTAAGGACGGGTTTATACAGTAGCTTGTATATGCAAAGCTGCCCAAGGTCGGCCCAGCTTTGGTTGTTCCCCCTTCCACTGCAGAGGGCAGAAGTTGACTGCTGCATTCTTAGCAGCCGTCTCTGTCAAAGTTGAGTGTTAAGTACTTAAACATTCTGGTCATTGCCATAACCAAAGAAGATTAACATAAAACTGCCGTCGGACCCACAATTGAAAAAGTGCTCAGGCTGTTGTGTCACGCGTGGAGAAATAGGCCTATAGAATTTGGTAAAATAGTTACGGCAACGGAGCCCAAGGAAGTAGGACGAATAAAAAAATATAAAAGTACATAAAAGCCTCCGACAAGAATAGACAGCTTCGTCACCCCGAGCACACTAGACCATTAAAGTCGTGACTGCTGCCACTCCGTCTGATTTTAGTATTGCCCTCAGGCATGACTCGCACCCACAGATCAGTGTTAAACTTGCTGAAGCAGATGGGATAATGTCTACAAGGCAGTGAGGGTTATCTCAGTGCCACCTAACCACTTCAACTACCGTAGTGTAACCAGTCAGTTATCATAGGAGATAACGAGATTAAGTCATTACACTTAGGTCTTTCTAGAAATGCGCGTCGGGAAAACGAGATATTACAGAAAAGAAGTACAAGAACATGTTCAGGTGAGTGGAGATAACCCAGCTGCTGTACACGTAGTACACACGTGTGGTCACATCATCTCGTTCAGTACGTGTGCTGCTCTGGCATCAAAGCGTCTAGGTGTACTCAAATCCATTATTTGCACTATTTCTGCTATTCACACATTCTTAAGAGAAAGTCTTGTACTCCATCAGTTCAGGGAAACATCGATACAAGCTAATTTACGAAGGGGAAACATTCATGATGGAAAAAATAAAAAATGTGAATCAATGAGAAGTACTCATCCTTAACCACATGCAGTGCGAGTCAAAAGGGTCTTCAACATTAATTACAAATGTTTGTACTGTAGCAGATATTCATTCCACTTTCAGCCTAACTAAAAATTTAGTCAAAAGGGTCTTCAACATTAATTACAAATGTTTGTACAGTAGCAGATATTCATTCCACTTTCAGCCTAACTAAAAATAATTCAATGAATGCTTTACTACCATTACTTACTTTTAACTACCATGCCCTAAACATATGGGTTACTTTAACTATCATGTCCTAAACTTACGAGCGAGTGCATCAAATTGATGTTAGAAAATTCTATAAATTAACAAAAAAGAAATATTGGTGTTAATTCATCTACATTTTTAAATTATAGAAAAAACTGCTAATATTGGAGTCATGTGTGCGGCAAGTCACACCTGCCCAACTTGACAATGCAAGAGCGCATTCCACCTGCCCTCACAAGTAGTCCATAGAAGGGCACGGGGGCACGGCACGCTCGACTGGTCCAGGTTAGGGTAGCAGGACCAAGTGGGTTCCTCGTCACACCACCCTAGATTTATTTCAAATTACCATTTAATCATAATCCATGATTACCTACAGGTCAGGATACATACATAAGTATGGAAAGATGCAAAAATACACTATATCCAACTAGATTATGAACTATTAACAAGTATTAAATTATGAACGCATCTGAATGTTTTTCTCAGTATGATCGAAAACATAGCAGACTTAGCGATAACAGATTGAAAACTTTACAGGCCGCAGGGGCTTACGTAAAGATCCCTCCGCGGGGTGTGAGCGAGCCAAGTCGACCTCACTTTCACACTACCGCCCATCGATATATTTAGTATGCTCACGGAGTTTGAAAAAACCCAAGAATACCCAGAGCCAATGATCGTACAGACGTCCTAGTGCACACGGTCAGGATTCCCAGCTAGAGGATCACTCTCAGCCGCGCCAAGGTTTAGTAACTAATTCAGGGTTAACTTTATTCATATGACCGTGACAATCAAGTCGAGAGACTAGCATCGTGCCCACTGCTGCGTGATGCTGACGAAACCATAAACAACTATTCTACCTCGAGTGGCAGAGTACATCACCTGGGAACTTGCATACATTACCTTTCCCATGGCTAAAACCACCCTATTGAAACGGTCAAGACGAAAACCAAATCCCTTACGTGTTTTAATCAA
>JAYMFT010367251.1:0-22126 GCA_038088735.1 Panulirus argus
CTCAATTCTCTCTATATTTCAATTAGGGCCCAGCCTTGATGTGGACTTTTGTCCATGACTGGAGCCTTCAACATAAAGAAAAAAAAATGAAGCAATTTAGGTAAACCATGGGGTGTGACTTGTCTCTGGTTTTATTAATTTATACAAAATACATGAAAGCTGGTATATGAGGCACATTAGGCTATTTTTCGTTTTTTCGTGATGCCTCCCCACTGAACTTAGAGAGAAATTCATTTATAAAGGTTTTAGTTCATGCAAAATTGCTGGCATTTTGTCCAAAAAACATGCAGTCTCTCCTTGTCGCACATAATGCTTGACAACACCTAATTTAAACAACTCATTATTCGTAACGGTAGATTTTCATGCAACGAGTACTGGACGTTATCCCCACCTTTTGGCAAAATGGTAGGAGCAGTGGGTATAAGTAGTAGGTAGGGACATTAGACAGGAGCATTAGGTAGAAGTAGTTGTTAGTGACATTAAGCAGGAACATTAGTTAGAAGTGATAGATTAGAACACTAGGCAGGAACATTACATAGACGCATTAGGTAGTAGTTGGTAGGAACATTTGTTTGGAGTCTGGAAAAACTGCTACAGGTGCCCTCTCCAGGGCAACTGAGACAGGCAGCATCCTACATTTGAGATAGATTAGTAAACTGGATTGCTTCTTAAGAAAAATCAGTTATATTATTTTTCCCCAATGCTTTGAACCTATCATCATTTTGTCATAGTCCAATCTTGAGTCACAGATGCAATTTACACTCGACAAGCTTGTTTCACACTTCTCCATCTGTTACAGCTTGCTCAAAAGATAAATAGATTGCTGTTGTAATATACCATATTTCTATTCATTTTAGTTAGATGATTTCATTGTTTTCTTTAGTACAATGCAATTAAGTGGAATATCAGTGGTATGGTCTCCTTTGATTATCAGTAGCATTTTTTCTTTACCTTAATATATGTATTTGTCTCACCCACAGACCAATCTATATTCTCCTTTGGAGGTGTGCGGTTAGCACAGGAACTCCGTAACTACCCTACTTCAGTAATCCAAGCAGCGCGAGAGATCCGGAAGCTGGTCTAGTCACCACCTAATCTCCCTTCACCAAGTTAGGTTAAACAGAATAGCATCCACATATCCTTTTGCCCCTTCAAACACAAACTGAATACAAACTTTTGATGCTTAAATCAAGTCAAGATAAAATATGGGACACTACCAACATTTGTAATTTTTCTTTTACAAGAAAACTGTCTTAAGATGAAGTCATAAGTACAAGGTTTGCCCATTAGGAAAACAGACAAAATGTGAAAGTAACAGTATTTTTCATCAAGAGCAGAGCTAGTTAAGATGAGACTGAAATTATAGTATTTATCTTAGAATGTACTATAACATGTGATATTAAATCAAAGCCCTTGATTTATTATTCTACTGAGCACAGTATCAGAATTATGCTTTGAACTTTTTCCTCATATATATATATATATATATATATATATATATATATATATATGTATATATGTATGTGTGTGTGTGTGTGTGTATGTGTGCGTGTGTGTGTGTATGACAAATAATTCATGATAGAATGAAGATTTAAATAATTTTGATCTTTTGATGGCCTGTAATGGATAACCGAAAAGTATGTAGCAGAGTATTGACAGTAATTTCTGCCATTCATTTACATTTTTATGTAAATGACTTGATATTGTGATGCTAGAATTGTTGCAAGTCATTTCCTTATGATGAAGTAGAAAAACATTGTTTTTTTGTCTGTCTTGTACATAAAAATTAAGCATTACCTATTACAGAAAAGTTAAGTATTACCTGTATTGTTTAAATTTTTCCTTAGTGTATTTTTTCAGAAAAGTCAAAGATTTTTTAGATGAAAAGAGAAGCATTTTTCACATGCTTTTTGGTTATCCATGCTAATTACAATATATCATGTGATGTCTTAATTCACTTAGAATTAGAATTATCATGTTACTCTCAGAATATCCTTGAGTCAGGCATGCCATGAAATTATGTGAAATGATGCATAATTCAGATGAACTGTATTCAGTTTTTTGAATGTGGTGGAAAGAATATGTGTGTGACTATTTTATTTTATAAAATAATGGGAAAAATCCTTGGTTTATAGTCAGATTTCATTTTATGAATGTAATTAGGGATATTCAAGGAAATGCAACACACATGCTCAGTTTTATGACAATGGAGCCTAAAGGTAAATTTTCAAAAGCAATCACCAAGACATAGGTATCAACAGCAAAGGAAAGTTTGTTATGGAAAAGTTCCTGGCAATGTGGTTAATCATATATGGCTGTATGGGAGATTGATTTTCTCTGCATTGATTTGCAAAATCCCCGATTAGAAATTTGAACTAGAATCTCAGATATCCAGGATTTTATATACATGTGTCCATATGCAATTGTGCATATTTCATAATTTTTGCAGATGCATGTTATACAGTATACATTAATGAGCATGAATACACGATGTAAATAAAAGTAAAATTAAACATGAAATTATAAGTTACTTATTTTTGGAGTCTGAATATCAGCAATCTTACATGTCTGAACCATGGTTGCATCATGTCTATAGGGAAGAATCAATTTAAATCAAAATGTTTTTATCACATTTTGAGCACCCCATGGTTCACTTTTATTTTTGTTTAAGTTCATAGATTATACACACTGCCCATTGCCCTAATAAGATTTACTATCATGTGCCAAGGTCACTTTGCTTATTTCATGAATTACCTACCATGTACTAGAGGAGGTATATGTTAGAGATAGATGTAGGCATATAGGTATAAAAATTTTTAAGAATTTAGCTAGCAGCAGGTGTAGATATATATGTAGAAGTAGCATTAGGTTGAGATTTTAAAGTGGCAGTAATTTGTAGATTTCCTCCAAATGAGCAGTTATGATAACTCAGATATAGGTACAGCAATATCAGGATACATGAATACATTTACATTCATAAGTATGAAATGATGTATAGCGAGCATTTAATGCTTATTGTAGAAAAGTTTTCTACAATAAGGATGAAGTTGTAGAAAATCCTACAGATTTGCAGATCATGCTCAAAACAACTTAAAATGCCAATGTTAATGCTTTGGCCCATATTCAAATGACATGTTTGACTTATTCTTCATAGTTCAGGGAATGCAAATGCTTTTGCTGTTCATTAGCTTCTTTTCTTGAAGAATTTTAACTTAATTAAATAGCAGCATGCAGCAAAAATTATAAAAATTTAGAATTATTCATCTTTTAAAAGTTTAATTCAAACATGAGTTTATTATGTGGCCTTTGTACAGAGCTTTAGTTATGCCCAACAAAAGAAGAAAAATTTGCCATGGACATTTTAGAATATTTCTATTTATGAATGCAATAGACTTAAACTGGTTGTATGATGTGTTCAAAAATGGACTACTAGAATACATATTTTATTTACTCTGTAGTAGTTCTTTGCTGTTTGCCACTTCACTATGCTCTCCCTTTTCCTTCTTTCCAAAAAATTCTTTTTATTGTGTGTAGATACGGAGTGCAACCAACAGTCATTTCCATTATATTCATTTCATGTACATCAAATATGTTCTATGCTTGTTTTGTTTGACAGCCAAACTCACAAGTATAAATTTCCAGTAAATATATTGAATGCATCTGTGGGGTCTTCAGCACTGACAGGTGTGCAAGATGCCATGAATCAAAATTTATGAGAAGTATTCTACACTCACTCCGATGTATTGCATTTCAGAAATAGAATTGTCTGAATGTTTCCTTTTCTTGAAACCTTTTCATTTAGGCTGAAAGGGTACACTAAACTGGCTGCTTCCTCCCATAGTTTCTGTGTAAAGACCAGCCACAAGAAGATTAGCCATTATTATGTAGTAACATCTTTTCTTACACAGAGAAACCTTGAAATTTGCTTCTTTTTCTTTCTTTTCTCTATACCTATAACCTTTCCGCTTTCAACAGTGAGCTTAGATTAATCCCCCTTGTATTTATTTTTATTTTTCATTTGGTTGCTTTAAGAAAAGACTTGCATGCTTTTACCTCTGTTAATTGACATTCTTCCATAGAAATAGAAATCTCGGAATGGCAAACAGCTATATGATATTTCTTCCATAAAGTTGTACTGAAACATATTGTATGTATCAGGCAGTCACATTTGAATACGTATGCAACCCAGTTCCTGAGCTGAACTATTTCTAGCTTCATTTTGATCCTTGATGCAGGTGTGACCCATAATATGCACAGTAGCTCCACCTTTTTTTGCACATTTTCATGTACAATACACTAATTGCTATTGAAACTGTGATAATGCATTCAACACAACGTATACTGGGATAACGTTATTGATGCACATGATGACATAATATATTGTTCATAACCCTGTAAATCTGTCTGTTCCAAGATATTAGATATTTTAAACTTTTTATCTGACTAAAGCATTTTTCTTTCATTGGAGAGTTGAGCGAAAAAATTTCATTTCCAGTCAGTCACTACTTACATTCTAATATGGAT
Source organism: Panulirus argus (assembly GCA_038088735.1). NCBI lineage: Eukaryota > Metazoa > Arthropoda > Malacostraca > Decapoda > Palinuridae > Panulirus > Panulirus argus. Next base: position 4,525 of record JAYMFT010367251.1, read on the forward strand.
TGGGTGTGAAACACATTAAGGGCTTTACATTATCTGGCCACCAGATTTTTAAGCATCATAAAAATCAAAAGCTAGGACCTATTTCTCGAATAAACCTATACCCTTGATTAAGTATGGAGTTATGAGAGGCAAAAATCTGTGTAAATCTAAAATTTTGGATTATTGTTTGAGCATCAAGAGTCAGAAAAACTTTCTAGATGGTTAGGTTCAAAGCTGACTTCTTCAAACAGAAACCAAGGTTTTGCTCCTTCAGATAGTTGGCCAGATATATGTGAAACTCAGGCATGTAAACTCAAGTATTTTGTTGGGTGTTTAATATCATATCCTTCCTAATGGGTGTTTGACAGATACTATAGAAATATTTTGTTGTTTGTATATTATGTCAGTGGTCAAGTATTTTTTAAAATACATTATATTATGTATAACAATGAGCTCCCAATCAATGTAGTTAAGTGTTTGTCAAGAGGAACCTCATGTTAGGACTTTTAAGTACTCATATGATATACATTTTACTTTTTGCATTATTCTTATTGGTAAGTTTAGATACATTTTCATGTATTCACTGACAATTCCAAGCTATTTTAGATCTGTTTTACCTGTGGTATTAATTGTCCCTACCATTATAGTGTGAACAAAGCCCTAATTAGATACTTGGGTATACTTGCCATCAAGACATGTGTTGTTGCTCAAGCGTGTGAGACACAACGGTGCCTACCTGTACCCCTGCCCCAGGGATGTTTGTGGACTGACTCTACTGGTTGGCCTTGCAACCATGTCTAACACTACTTCTAGTATGTAAAATAAAAAGATTTATGAAGTGTGTGTCTATCTGGGTTTTATTGGATGCTAAATGAATCTGAAGTTTCTTGCATGTACTGCTGAATAGGTGGATATAGATAGTTTATTACTCATTTTATTTTTGCATATTTAGCACAGGTCTTGATGTGCTGATTATAGTAGCTTCTTGCTTTGTCTGGAATTCTAGTTTATGTTGATGCTTTACACATTTTTATTTCAACATTCATATTTCTTTCTTTATATTATGTTTGTACCTTTTCAGTTTACACTTGTGTCTTATGTTAAATAAGTCTTGTCTTATCTAATGAAAAAATATATTGTGTTGGTATGTAGTTGTTGCAAAGGTAATGGAGTTCTAAGAATGTTGTTTTTCTTTATTTGACTAAACAGTTTGCTTGTAGGAAACTTCATTCATATATCATTCTTCTTTTGTACAGATTTGGATATGAATGGTTCTTGACTATCATGAATGTAACTAGAGTTGCACAAAGCACACTGATATTTGCACAGTCTGGTCACCACTCATTTCTTGTTAAGAGAGTGTGTTCCAGTTGCCTCTTCAAAGTCACCACTTATGAGTTTACAACTCACAGGTCAGCCACCAACATAGAAGATTCTTCATGATAAATGCCTGTGATCTAATGTATGTTCATATTTTTTATCATAATATTAGAACCTCAAACTGATACATTCTTTCTTTTCCAAAATTCAGTCAGTGAAACTCTTTTATGTAGTCTGAAAGGGTAATCTAGTGTTACATGTTTTTCTTGCATATTGATGATATGTACTGGTCTTGTCAACCTTAAGAGTTCTGGTTCTCATTTCTGTATTTATTTAGAATATCTCTGGGACATCATTCTGCATGGTTTTCCATCAGCTCAAGAAATGTTTCTTTGTCAGAAACTGTTTGAAATACACGAGTATATAATATCAGATTCCACTCTCACAAATATCATGGTATCTTTTTATTTGGACAAAATGTGCTCAGGCGAAAGTTTATAATACTATATTGTAAAATTTCCAGAGATCAGTAATATGTTACAAAAATATATTATCAAAACAAATTCAGCAAATAGTTTTTCAAATCTGCACCTGATGATTTAAGAGGCATTATGGTACAGTTGAAAAACTTTGCTTCACAATGTTAAGACTCAAGTTTGACTCTAAGACCAGGTACTTTTAACATCATGTTAACTGATAAGGTACTCTTAACAGTTGGTTTCTCTCATTCTAAGATACTAGAACACTACAAGCTTTTGTCAGCTGGGATGATGTCTCATGGTCTTCCAGTTATGCTAATGTCTGATAATTTTGACAACACAGAGAGGTGTTACTAAATGGGTTAGCGAAGTCTAAATAGAAGACAAGGCAACATTCACTTGTGTGAATTGAGATTTGTCTATTATTTAAGTTTGCCATATTAGATAATGCAAAATTTCAGATTCTATCAGAGATTTTGTGTCTATGTGCTGAGTTTAGTTGCACCCTTTTTGGAAAGAAAGGGGGTTTACTAACTAAAGGCCAGAGGTGGAATGATAATGAGATTTAAGTTCACCTTATAGTTCCATTATGATACTGGCTTCTTTAGATGTGGACTTAATTTAGTTGCCTGTTGGATTAATTTTTTAAAGGTACTGTTTCTCCAATAGTGTCTGTTTGGAAAGAATTACTGCCTCTGAAAAACCCATATATGTAACTATTTTGTAAACCACTTATGTGATCCTCTTCTGTACAAAAGGTCTCAGTTTGATACTTCAGTTTAGAAAATTATTTCTTATAAGCAGATACGTCAGTGCAAAGGAAAATTCCAATTGTTTTACCATGCTGTGATGAATCAAGACTTGCAGTAGCCTATATTTGGAAAGGTAAGCAAAATACCTTTTTCATATATGGCACTTAAGGAATTTGCTTTTTGCATCATGAAGATTGCATTGTTCTAATTCCCCCTTTTCATCCTGTTTCTATCCATCCATATTATCCCGTAATGCTCAGTAGACATGTTATGAATATGCTAGAAATATGTATGTTATTAAACAACTTTTTCCCAGTTTTAACTGTTTTGTGAGAACGTGATACCAAGTTAGTAATTTTACTAAGCTTTTTTTTTTTTTTTTTTTTTTTTTTTACAGAGTAGTGTGCTGGATCTTATAACAGACCACTTAGGTACTGAATTGTGTTTATAAAGAAATTTTAAGATAATCCAATAAGGTATTAATTAAGAAGCGAAATGAAGTTTATTGTTTGCTATGTATGATTTAGGACTGAAAAGGTAATTCTTATATTTCATGAAAAGTTTTCAGTCAGATGTATACTTCACTGTCTTTCCCCTATGGTGACTAAAGGCCTGTTAAGTAGAGTGACTTTTACAGAATGCTTACAGAGTAAAAACTGGATTCAGGTGATCTGCTTTTTCTAGTTAAATGTTTTTATTCATCTCATGTGATCATTAAATGAAATCGTATCTTCAGTATCTTTAATAAGTTTTAGTGGCTTCATTTTTCATGTATTATACTGTATACACATTGAATATTTTTGTGTTTAGATCTGATGCTTTCTTTCTAAAATAGTTACTGTTGTTTGTGATTAAAAGACTCAATTCAACGAAATAGTGACATTTTTGATAGAAAATATTTCATAGTAAATTTTTGCTCAAAAGAATTTTTTTCTTCAGTGATTCAGAACATTTTCTTAGATTAAACAAAACACTGTTCAAAATATATAGAAACATCTTTCAGGGTCATACTTTCCTACTGGACTGTAGATGTAAGCTTTTGATATTACATACTGTAGTTTAGTAGTTTTATAGAGAATGAATATACTCAAAAGCTTTTTGTCAGCAGTCCTTAAGTAAATAACTGACTTATGGAAGGTCTTATTCTGTAGGCTTCATCTGATATTCTTTGTTACATGCTTTGTGTGCCATGTTATTATTCTTGGCTTCCCATTAAAACACTTGTAATTATGCTGTACAGTATTAATTATTAGTTTATGTACATGTTTGAGGTTTGTACATGTGTTCAGAGTTATGTACATGTGTTATATTCTTCATGGTTATATAGGAAAGGATTCTGGTAAATATATGACCTGAAAATATGTAAATAGGGATGAATTTTTAGCATATTTAGGACAGAATGCAGAAATAACACTTGAGGTTTAGTGATAATTCAGTATGCTCTGACTCATTAAGCGGACTTGGTAGCTTCACCTTTCAGTGATATGAGGCAGGCAGCAGTTATGCAGAGTAAGACCTATATATTTACCAAACTTTATGTAGGATTTGAAAATTCTGACCTTAGTATTCATTGTTTAAGTGTTTTAATGAAGCAGCTTTTATAGTCTCAAGTACTTGCCCATTTTTTGCACAAGAACTGTCTTACATAATGTGTCTTTTGAGTCTGGTTGAATGAAAAGACAGAAATGCTTAAACAGTTTTATGCTTCTTAAACCAGTCACATAATTATAGTTTAGAATAAAATCTACAGCTATTTATCTAAAGCAGTTTATATAATGTCTATGACATGATCTTGGCAGTAGAATGTAACCATTTTGATTTTGTGATATAATTTAGTTCCATTTGTTTTCATTCTAATTCTGTGTTTCACATGAAATTTAGCTGTTAATTCAAATCCTTCATCTGAATTGTATTTTTATACAAAATACATGTCCATTGGGTAGTTTTCTACCCATCATATCACAGCATGTTCATATGAATTATTTATATGCACAGTGTTGATTTACTGTCTTCAAAAGTTTGCTTTTATAAAACTTAGTCAGAATATTTAGATAATGAAGTTGAAATGTTAAATATTTTCCTTCTGCTGTCATGCAGTTGATGTGAGCTGTGCTGTGAAGAGTACTTCGTGAAGGAACAAACCAGGTGAGAACTGTAAAAATGCAGAGTGCTGATTTGGTTTTAGCAACATCTTTGACCAACCTGGCTCAACAGGCATCCTGCTGCAGTAGAGATGATCCACTTGTGTATGAATGAATGATTTTAATACAAATGTTTAGCAGATGTGAAGTTTTATTGCCTTCTTTATTTATAAGGAATTGAAATTCATGGGTACACATTGAAAGGAATCTTTTACTTCATTTAACATAATGAATAGTCTTTTATTTTATATGGTTATTCATAAATACAGCAGATAGTAAAACAAGGAGAGATTTCAATGCCTACACTTCTGCATAATAAAATATATTGTCTTTTGGATCCCTTAGAACTGAAATTATGCTCGCCTACCTCAAAAAGTCAGCACTGTATGGTAATACCTCCACTTCAGCCAATCTTCCTCAATATAAGATTTTCTTGTTTATTCTCAAGTTTATCTAAGAAAGTTTCTTGTTCAAGGTTGAAGAGAAGATTTTGTATCCTGTTTAGTGGAACATTACAAAGAAGAGGTATTGTAACTGAAATAATAACAAAGGTTATGATGTAAAGCTGATGCTTCAACTATTGGCTAAGATCTCTAACTATGAGCTCTCAAGGTAAGCAGGCAATTGTAGTTTTTCCTTCACATGATATCTGTAACATGTATGCTGGTGCAAGGCATGAACTCTTAGACATAAACTTAGATTGGTGTCTAACATCAGCAAGCAAATGGATAGATTTCTTTCTGACTGTAGTAGCGTAGCTTGTATGTTGATTTCATAAACCAGTTTTATTTAATAAAAAGTTTCAGTTTTAACATGCTGATTCTTATCTCTGCAAATGAAAATTAGGCGACACTTTGTAAATATGATGTCTCTTCGTATGTGAAGCTCATTATGCTGACATTGGTGTTTGTTGTTTCCAAGATGAAATCTCCATTTATTTTTTCTACTGTTGAATGTTTCATCTACCTTTCTCCCTTACTGAACCTCTTACATACACTCCTATACTGAACCTTCATCTCCTTACACTTTTTTTCCCCATCTTCATCCCATATCGAACTCTTCCTACTACCTCCTTTCCATGCCTCTATCTTAATGAACTCCCCACACTTGTATTGTCTTCATCCCATTCCTTAAATTCTGTTGATCCCATTTCCTGTTCACCTCTCTTCCTAAACTCTATGGTACAGTTCTTAACTCCTTTGCTATGTACATTTCAACTTATTTCTCCTCGAGTCCTCCTCTTCCCCATCTTTAATTTCCTTTCACCTTCCACTCAGTCTTATTCTTCCCTTTATTTAACTCACCCACACTTCTCCTTTCTGGAATTGTCTCTCAATTGGAGACATGCTATTTTTGGTGTTTCTTTCTCTACTTCCCACCAATCAAGGTCTTGTGTCATTCCTTCAATTTAGGCCCAGTTGACATGAAACTTGTTAGGCATGTTCTTGGCTTAACATGTCCAGACACCTTTATCATCTTTTTTATTTAAGTTTTTTAAAGTATTTTTGGAGATCAAGATCGAACCCTGAAACAAAGGTTTTGGGCTGTGTTTCTTACTGTCCGCCAGTTGAGACAAAACTTGTTTACTCTTCCACATGTTCTATACAGTGCATAGGATAGATTTATGATGTATGCCAATTTGTTTTATAGTCGATCAAAGGTATCTACATAGACATTTTCTTTTTTTAATAATTTACTTTCTATTTTTTGCATATGTGATATTACAGTGTGTCCTTGAAATTTGACACAAAATTCATTTTACATGTCCCATGCTACACTTGTATCAGATTTGTAAACTGGCCATGTATTTACAGTTCTTTAAAAATCAAAATGTCACCAGAAAAGCTCAATTGTTTGTAAAACTTTGTACACTGATGTCTTTGAAACCGCTAGAAGCTTATTAGAAAGGATTTTTTTTATATATGGTTGTTGAAGGGTTGGGATAAACTAAGTGATAAAATTGTGAATGCTAACGGTACACAAAAGTTTGAAAACTAATTTATGGTAAAGAAAACTAAAGAGACTGAGCCGCAAGAGTGTAGTGTTCCCTTCCCGTACAGGATAAATTGTTAATTATATATTACCCTATTCAGTATAATGCTGTTGATAAATTTGTGAGGACTAATTTCACTTTCATCCCTGACACACTGACCCCCTCCCAACCCACTTGCAGGAAGTGATTTTTTTTTTTTTTTCATATTTTGTCAATGACCAATTTGGTTTCTCTAAATAATCTTACCCTACAGTTCCTAAGGCACACACCCACACTCCTTCCAGGCCACGAACAATCCCGACCATACACGAATCATTCACAATGCACACAAACCACGATACACCCACATTTAACGTGCGCGCAACCTATCCCCACGCCTGAGTCATCCACACGGCCTTACCATGTTCAAAACCTAATACACACACATACACCTACCATGAATACTCATGTTAATATCTACCTCTCACAATCATGAACTCAACCATTATGCTAACCCGTCATCAAGACCTCCCTGCCTCCTTTCGTACATCATCATGCACCCCTCCCACACACAGCTCAGTGGCGGGTGAAGTGGTGTTTGGGGGTTGTGGGGTTACGGGAGGGACGGGGGAGCCTCTACCATCAATAATACAAAGGCACGAACGTCGTCAGTTCTAGCCTTCAGCCGCAACAACTCGGCTAGCGGCAGCAGTGTCGCCCGGTAAGGCACGGTGCACGTTGTGCAAGAGGCAACGCTCCCGACTCTTACTCTGTCCCTTGGATACACCAACACCTTGTAGCCATCTGCCATCTTCACTTCGTGGGATGTGCTGCCTGTAAATGCCCCTTTGTGTCCTTGTCGGTGAGGTATGTAGTACAAAGCTCCCACCAAGTGTTTTAGGCTAGCACCATTGACCTGCATTATTGTTTACACATTCGTTTACCCCACTCACTTTAAGTGAAGCAAGTTATATACTTATTTTCTTAGACATACTTTACTATGAGATGCTATACTTTTGGTGAATTAGTAAGGTAAGGTGCGAGACTGTCTTCTGAGTCAGGTCTGTCTGATGAGTTCACAGTTCCCGCATAGGTATGTCAAGCCACGTTTGTTGTCATGGGCAATACCGAACCGCTCTTTATGCCATAATGTGTGTGTGACGGTCTGCTTGCTTGTCCTTTTGTTTTTTGTACCTATATCTATCACTTGCTATGCTTCTTTAATCACCTTGGTGTAGGTACCACATACAAAGACAGTAGTATATATATATATATATATATATATATATATATATATATATATATATACCAGTGCAAATTTTGCTTAATTGTTTTTTACCTAGGTCAAGAACCAGGAACTGGCGTGACAGAAGCTTCACGTGGCCCTTAAAACCATTCGTAACTTTCGTCCATTGTGTTTTATGCCATATAATTACACCCAGGTTCCAGGAGGTAGGATGCGTGTTGCAGTATTATATAAAAATTGGTCTGAATGGTACTTGGTCATGTTCCTTTCAAATACAGGTTGCTAAACACGGGGTTCAAACTTGGTTTTGGTGTTACTCTAGATTGGCAAACTTTCCGTGGATGTTTACTGGTGGTGTGTCACACACAAATGGTCCTCAGTATAGCTTGAAAGTTTAGGGAATTCGTGGAACATTTACAACTGTAGGTCTTCCATCTCTCTTTGCACAGCCTAACTTGTAAACGGTTTACGTATGTTCGATACAGTAATGAACAGGTTGTGAGGCAGTTTGTTGCGACGGTGATATATGAAAGTGAACCATTTCGGAGAAAAATTGCGAATGAAAACCTTAGCCACCAGTTTTCTCTCACAGAATTTTCATTTTTATGTGCTGATAAATGGAGTGCAACAATTCTAGGCTTGGTGTATATATGTATGTGGGATTCATGTTTTTTCTTAAAGAACGAGACACAAGGGAATCGAGTCGATTAAAGTGATTTACCTCGAATTCACATAGAATAAGAATATAAGCTAGAAAGGTGAAAATCTGGACACAAATGGTTTGTCTCCCGTATTTTGACCATTGTATGGGTCTTGCCGAAAAGTTTTTGATGTTAGACAAACATTGGAAGTAGTGGCAAAATTTTTGAATTTTTTTTTATCTTTGATGTCAGGTGAAGGCTCAAAATAGTGGTCACTGATTCATCTAATGCATTATGTGGTGTATGTGGAAAACATATAAATGCCAAATTTCACGAATGGTAGCCGAATTACGCCAAGAATTGTAGTGACAAAAAGTCATTTTAGTAACTCGTAACCCTTTTAGAACCAGTATGGTTCAAATTACAATTCATCCAGTGCATTACATGGGGCTTACGTAAAGGTGTCTATGAAATGTTTCCCCTCATTTGATTGAGATAAGTAAGGAACAGCAGCTCAAAATATACACTCTTCGATTGTTTGACCTATGACCCCAACAATCCATTAAAAGACCCTAGATAAGGATAAAGAAAAATAAGTCGACGTATTGAACCGTGTTACATGTTACCATATTTCTGGTCATTGGGGCAAGAAAACTAACGAATGGCGTAAAGCCTTGATTTTCGGGAAGAAGAAATTTAACAATACATCGTAATCCTCTGGGAAATATAAATAAATGAAATGCAAATTAGGTTGAAAACAACTAGAGCCATTAGTCTCCGAACCGTTTGAGTGAACCCTAAATTGTGAATCAGAACAGCAAGTTATCTAAAGCTTCGGATTACTTTTCAAACTCGTGAAATAGTCACTTTGATAATTGAAGTAAACGGTTTTGAAATATTTTTCAGTCTAACGATGCATTCAAAATACATTTACACGGGGAATATATTTGATAAAGGTAAATTGTTTCACAAGTTTAACAGTTTGGGAAAAGCGACTTTCGTGGAGGAACTGTTTACGAACACTGCCGCCATAATCGCTGGCTCGATATTTCATGCTAGCTAGTGATTCCTCGACCTCCCATGCCATAAAGATATTAATCTGGGCCCCTGAGTACACTGGGAGCTTCGACCTTGGTGCGGTAGGAACACAGTATACTCTGCCAAAACTAAAGGGTGTAACTTTAGGTCAGTGGTTCCATGATTTGTTTCATTCCTTCAGTAATTTTTCATTGATACTTTCAATATGTGTAATGACTTTTATCTTAGGGATCCATGACAGGCTAAGAGACCGTAGATATTATGATACCAGTGGTGACTTTTGACCTTAAGTAACGTGAGTTTAAGTGTCGCCTGACATCGGTTTGTGTGAAATTAACATCACCCTCCCCACTTTCTTCCAACAGCTTCCCCCCCAACCTATCGTAACCCTTAAGGCTGGTCCACAATCCTGATTAAAACGCTACGCCAAAGATGCCCCGTAATATATATTCCTACGTCGTCTGTACCCGATTGGTCGCCATACCGATTTTGAAAATATTTTTGTGGGTGAATCATTTATGATTTTCTTTACACGTTAGTTACAGACCATATTAAGCTGTTTCTTGAAATTTTTCATGGACTGCAATTGACAGTTCAGTTGGCTCTTTCGGGAAACTGTTTATGGATGCCCAAAAGTGTATGCACATACATGAATGGAATGTATGGACGCAAGGGAGTTCTTTGATTAAGACAGTTGACAAATTTGAATAAAAAGAGGAGAAAATTGACAAGAAAATACAGACTGAGGGGAAGAAGGGACAGGTTGGGATGATGACTGAAGAAAAAGGGTATGGCTGAAGGTTGCTACGGCAATTAAGGGAAACAAAAACAGTTTAAAAATGAAGAGACTTCATAAAATGGGGAAAAAATAGGAACGTGTTTGAGTGGAAGAAGTCAGTGATGGTATTTGGAGTGGAGGAACTGCGGGTGAGGGAGATTGGAAAGAGAAAGGAAGTTGCGTGCGATATTTGAACTTCATTTGTTAGGAGAGCCAGCCACTGACGCGAATAACCCTTATGAATGGCTATGCAACGGGAAAATATTATGAATAGATGCAACGCCTGTTAAAGTGCTGTTTTTACAGTGTTGGAATGTGGAGAGTATTTTCAAATGAAGTTTAATTTTTATATATTGTCGCGGTTGCCCTTTATTAGCTCTCGCAAAATTTAAAACCTGTTAAGCCTTTTCTTCGTGAATTATAATCCATGATTTATTAGCTGGCTTTTATGTCCGTTTGCTGTGTGTGGGAGGAAGACAGGCCAGGAGAGGTATTAAAGACATACTTTCTCAACACCTAAATAGGACAAAATTAAGGTGCGAAAATTGAGGTGATTATTCCAAGTGTACTATTCTAACCTAGACGCCGTATCTTCAAAGGTACTACTAGAATAGCATGACGAACTTGAGAGCGATGATTCTGATAATGCTGTAATTATTGAAGCAATAATAAATAAGGTTGTTAAGATAGAGACGGAGTTTCTTTTAGACGGTATATGCAGTACAAGTGATAGATGGGGTGGAGGCATAATCTTACAACTAGTCATTATATATATATTGCGAGTTAGAGAGCTTGAAATAATCAGTAATAAAGGTTATAAAGAGTATGTGGTTCAAAAGTTCACATTAAGGAACAAAAGGAAGAGCAGTTACAGTTAATGTTACGTTATAGAGACGTATTAGTGAAATAGTGCATGAAAACGAATAACAAAAGAATGCATTCTATAACCCCAGCACGTCTTTCTCTGATGAAGCCCCCGCAACTTCATGGCTACGCTGCTTCCCGCAGCAGGGAAATGATGGACTCCTTTGCATTGAGAAGTTACTTGACGAGACTGTACTTACTTTTGTCAACAGGCGATTGTACAGCCTTGCCAAAGGTGCCTTTTCACTCGCGGCGTAACCACGTGCAGGCATAGTTCGGTAACGCCAGAAAAGAAGAATTACAGAGGTATTATAAAGTGATCTTATGACTATGGAAAGTATAGAGAATAGACTGATATTCAGTGAAATTTCAAGGAGCTGATTGATATTTCTTGGATATCAAGTTGAAAGGAATAATACTTGCATCGGCGCAACGTAGAGCCAACCAGAGAGGGACAGGAGGATTGCTGATTTGTGTTATTATTATAGGACAACCTTACAACCACTTGTTAAGGACCTCTTGTAGCTTCAAGGCCGCGCTGCATTCAGTAATTGACTTTCCATACGCTGCCGGTCAGCTGTCCATTCCTTAGAGCCAGCCACACCTTGTGCCAAACCATCCCTTGGGGCAGCCAGCCCCTTAGGGCTAACCAACACTGGTACCAAAACCTTCAGAAATTGCAGCCAAGGGTCACCCACCCTTGAAAGCAATCAGCCTTCTAGGGTCAAACTCCCTGATGTTGGTGGTGTTGGAGGAGGAGGGGAGGATTAGCGTGCCCCTGGGGCTGCTGACCTCAGAGAGACAATGGAAGCTGGGAACAAGATCGCGGTGTATGGAGAAGAGTGTGTTTCCTGACTGAGAAATTTAGTTGTGTGTGTGTGTGTGTGTGTGTGTGTGTGTGTGTCTAACCCCCAGTTTCGTAAGCTTCACTTTTCTTCTTCATTACCAACTTCTTGAAAATGTTTCCCTCCCCTGTTAAACCAGTTGATACATAAAGCGAATCTCTTCCTGTTTCCTCTCTCTCTCTCTCTCTCTCTCTCTCTCTCTCTCTTTGCGTCTTCTGTTCACGTTTCCTTAACCAGTTCGCTCCACCCCTTACCCCCTCCCCTTCCCCCTCCTCATGTCCATTACCCCCTACCCAGTCTTTCCCCTACCCTTTCCAACCTCCGTAACCTTCCCCCTCCCACCACTCCTACGGCACTGAAACCCAACCCCTACCCCCACCCAACCCCCTTCCCCTCCTCCCCACACCTCTCACCATCACGTAACTCACGTCACGCTTATGTAAACTCGACATTATATGCCCATTTTCCATTAACTTTTCTGTTCAGTTATATTCTCACGAAATGAGTTACTGTATAATGACACAGAGCCCCACAGTGCTCTCTGCCTGGACGTATCAGTACGAGCTATCGCAGTCGTAAAAGTTCCTATCACAGCCCTACATCTATCACGAGTTCTGTCGCACACACGCTCACCCCCCGCCCCTCTCAACCCCAATCTATCGTGACCCCCATTTATCACAATTTCGTCCGAACCAGTTAGATCCCCCTCCCACCCTACCCTGATCTAGCCGTCTGTGCCGGTACCCCAATCCATCACAACTTCCCGTATCGCGACGCTCTCACTATCACCCTCAACCACCGTGACCACCTCTCCCCCCCCTCCCCCCACAACTATCGTAATCTGGCTCGTCACAATACCTCGTCTATCTCAGCTTCGTCTCTTTGCAGTCAGTCCCGTTTGTCTAAGTCCCGTCTAATTGCAGTCCCTTCTGTCGCTGTCCCGTCCATTGCACACCCCTGTCTGTCGCCTCACCGTCTGTCGCTCCCCCGTCTATCCCAGCCACGCCTGTTATATAATTCCATCTCCATCTATCGCAGCTCCGTTTATCGTGAAGTCCCAGCTATCGCGCCGCTCCGTCTATCGCAGTCCCGTCTTTCGTTGCCTCATCTGTCACAGTCCTGTCTACCATAGTCCCAGCTGTTGCAGCCTTGTCTCTCGTAGTCCCATATGTCATTAGCCTGTTTCCCATAAACGCGTTTCTTACCGTTTCAACAGTTTCAAAAGCAAGCAACTGCATCTTTGACAGTCCACACAAGTTTCGTCAGTGGCATTTTCATCTGTTGCAGTTTCAGTTGATGCAGTTTCACCTTTATCCAGTTCGTGATTTTGTAGGTAGCACAATACAGCAGTTGACTTGATGTAAAGTGGAATGCAGGATACAGTATACAGTACGTTGCAGAATACGGTTTACATTAAGTTGCACGATACAGTATACAGTAGGTTGCAGTATACAGTAGGTCGCAGGATACAGTTTAGAGTAAGTTGCAGGATACAGTATGTAGAAAGTGGAAGGATACGCATATTTCACTGTGTGTGTGTGTGTGTGTATGTGTTTGCGTGTTTTACAACCATTTGTGTTTTACTTGGAGTGGGTTTTACACCTGTGTTGCCCCCCGTCTCTTATCCTTGTATATATTTACTTTGTCTTTACTCTTGTGTATGTACACACACACACACACACACACACCAGCCAAAGCCAGGTACCCATTTATCAACCAGGCCTGAGGGGATGATGAACACCTGGGTTGGGTGTGGACCGACTACTGCCGCGCCCAGCGTTTGAAAATCCATGCGGGCCGGACGCAGGCAGGCCCGTGCTGACTCATGGTCAGTAACTCTAACCGTTACATTACGGAGGTCCATAAGTGTGTGTGTGTGTGTGTGTGTGTGTGTGTGTGTGTGTGTGTGTGTGTGTGTGTGTTCGCGCACGCGCGTTTGAAAATGGGACACGTTCTATATACATAATAACACAGGTACCTCGAATTGCATCAACGGCAAAATTAACAGGTCTTGAAATTTGCAATTTCAGGAAAAATTTCATGGTGGATTGGGAGTCCCCCCCCATGTTGAGTTTCTTCATCATCATCATCGTCACTTTCCTCATTCATCTTCGCCCTCATTATCCACATCATCAACCGTCATATTCTTCCCCGGGCGATAGAGGGCGTTATGCTGTATCACCTCGTGTAAATTCTTGTCCGCAGCCCAGGGCGTCTGCAAAGTGGTGGGGAAAATTGCATAATTAGTAGATTACTTTATTTTTAGGACTGTGGCAAATGAAGGCGATTGTTTCCTTCGGGCGCCCCTCTACAGAGGGCGTTGTGACGTGTACGAGTTCGCCAGAGTCTCTCTCTCTCTCTCTCTCTCTCTCTCTCTCTCTCTCTCTCCTGCGACAGTGACGCGAAAAAGTTTATCCATATTTTGTGACCATAAAAAAAAGAAAATAAAATTACTTTCTCTGAATGTGGGCGAGCATGGCGTGCCAACCGTTCCTCCTTAAGATGATGCCTCACTCACTGGTCGCCAGGCCTTTGAGAGATCACGGTATCGCACCCCTCCCACTCTGACGATAGGGCGGTGGGGGCCGGAGGGGTGAGGGGGAGGGGGGATGGTTTCAGCCACATCTCACGTCTAGGTCCTTCCCTTGCCGTTTCTGTTGGTCGTCGCTAACTCCTCGACCAGTAATCTAGGAAAAGCTCGACTGTGTCTCGGGGAGACGCATTCGTCATCTCCTGTCGGAGGCGGAGAGAAGGGAAACATCTTTAGAACATCTGTTTCCAGTTTTGGGGTCGAACCAAGGGACTCACGAGACCCGTTGACGCGCTGGTTTAAGATCACATACACCGTTTAAAAGATCTAAATCCTACGAACGTCTGCCTAGAGACTCTAGAGACATGAGAAAGATCCGGAAGGAGACTAAAGACACGAGGAAGATCCGGAAAGTGACTAGAGACACGAGGAAGATCCGGAAGGTGACTAGAGACACGAGGAAGATCCAGAAGGTGACTAGAGACACGAGGAAGATCCGGAAGGAGACTAGAGACACGAGGAAGATCCGGAAGGTGACTAGAGACACGAGGAAGATCCGGAAGGAGACTGCCAAAATCTTACTAAGTCGGTCGTGCGAGACCCACCTCTTCCAGCAGGGAAGTCTGGCCTTCCAGCCCACTCTCTCTATTGGTGGGTTGTTCTCCTCCATAGTTCACGCGGGACCGTAATGAACACTTGTGGCAGGCAAGGGCGAGAATCATGGCGTTTGGCACTCGGAGCGACGCCCTCAGAGCGTTTGTGCGTAGTGGGGAGGTGGGGGAGGGAGGGAGTTGTGTGGCGGGAGGCACACATTGTGTGATCGATCTACCAGCTCACCTGCAGGGCCACACCTACAGGCCCACACACACACACACACACACACACACACACACACACCTGCTGGATCCCATGCCCACCAGGCCACACCTGCAAGGCAACACATCCCCTCCTCCCCCTCTCCCCCAGGCAGCCCACTGCGGGGTCACACTCCTTACCAGAGGCCACACCTGTATGACCTCACCAGCTGCTCTGTGGCACAAATGTAAAATAGCAACAAATTTACGACCTTCATGTCTGAAACGATTATTGCGTCCAGTTTCTCCTTTCTTTTTCTCTCTCTCAGGATTAACAGCAAGCTCCTGGCGTTCGTCGCTCAATTAACAAGAGTTTTCTTTAATTTTTTTGCTGAAGACGAATAGTGGCAGGACTGCCTCGCTTGAGATGATTGGGTATACAGAGAGAGGGTGTGGTGGGCCCAGAAGAGGAGGTGGCAGTATAGGTTATTGATTGACCCCCAACACTCATCGCGTCCTCAAGTTCTCTTAGGTTATTTTAACGACTTTGGCTCAAAAGTTTTTTCTTTTTGTCATCAGCAGATTGCTTTCCTTCTTCGACACAGACGAATTATCGTTATGAACAGCTTTAGGTAATTCTCTTTGAGGTTCGTCTGTCGTCTACTGTGAAGTTCGATGTTCCTGGAACTACTGCGGTCACTTCCGGGGAACTTTCTTCTCGTTACTTATTCCCTCAAGTAATTTGTAAAAATTGGGAATTAAGACGATTTAGTAACGGGATCGCTCTTTTCTGTCGTTGTTTAAATGATGTTTCTATGGTTGGATTTCGTTAGAGATATTACAAAACCAACGTATTTATTTAAAAAAGATGGCATTGGTAAATACGAATTGATGCAATCCATTTTTCCGTATTTCCTGAACCCCTGTGGAGCAGTCTGGCAACCTCTCTCGTATTTGTTTACTCGAGTAATTAGTAAAATTTCGTGAACTGATTTGTTTTTCGGAACGTGACTGGTGGCTGGTGGACCTCTTTTGATTAAGTGATGTTTCCTGAATTGCATTTCTATTAAGATATTACAGAATTAACGTGTCTTTTAAAGATTTGATAACGAAAAATGATCTCGAGACTGACGACAGTGATCATAATGATGTAAATGACGATGATGACGTGGTGGATAGTGATGGCTATGACGTTAATGATGATGTCAGTGGTGATTATAGCTATATTCTCACATCATTGACTTCAAGACAAAAATTTGTTATTCTTAAAGGAAATTAGTCAACTCTTTTTTTCTCTCTCGTACTTGCCTTGTGATTTTCAGGTCCTTCTCCATGATTATGTATGTTTGGGCCAATAAGTACATAATTACACACACACACACACACACTCACACACAGTTCCCCGTACTGTTCCGATGGCGTCACTCGACACTCGAGGCCCTGAGCACCATCTTCAGTGGTAAGAGACTTGGAGACCCATTTCCATAGCTTAGATGTGTAGATGAAGAATACGTCAGATTCTGCTGTATCTTCAACAAAGATGTGGTGTCCGGACAGACCTCAAGCAATGGAGAGTGACGGATGAAAACTAAATGAATTATTCAACACGTGTCACATACAGCAAGGGGTAGTAGACAGGCACACGCTGTGGAGGAGTTGAACTAGAGACACCGTTACCAAATTGCAGTTTGACAGATATAAGAAGGGTATAAAACGACTCCTCCAGAATGGAGGAATAGGCGGCATACGGAAGGAACGCAAGTTGTTGAATCTCTAGCGCGCCTCAAAAAAGACTATTTAACAAGTCTGTCAGGCGTGAATCAAGAGTTAAGGACCAAGTTATGAGGTTTTAAGGGATTAAGAAGGGCATGTCATGGATTCGAACCGGGACAATAATGTAAGGATCTGACGCAAAAAAAAAAGTTTCACAGTGTATTCCACTCTCGAAGTCTCACGAAAGTGAAGTTCCTTCCTTCCTATGCACAGGTAGGCTATAACAAACACAGGCGAAGTGTCAAAACCCTCCTCACACTATACACATGGAGAAGCTCGTATGCGCTCTCCTTCTCCATTATGCATTCAATCACCCTTCGTTATTACGAGTGATTGCTGCGGCAAAGTTGCCAAAACAAGTTAGTTATTGAGGTTGCTCTTACTGACATTCCTCTCTCTCTCTCTCTCTCTCTCTCTCTCTCTCTCTCTCTCTCTCTCCTCGCTAAAGTT